>JAXGGA010003762.1:0-97470 GCA_038373865.1 Uloborus plumipes | reverse complement strand
ACAGAAGTAAACTTAAATTAAAACATAGATAAAGAAAATTAAGACGATACGATACGTATAACATGCTTTGTTTCACACTGACCCTTCAAATCAACAAATTATGAGGCTAGTCCTTAAACTTTTTTTCAAATAGATATGTGAAGGTATCAACTAAAACTTAAACAACAATTAATTTGATGTTAAAAATATAAACACTTACTTTACCGGCAACTCTACGGGATAATGTGAAAGAATCCGCCATTGATACCGCTTATCGTTCGAATCCAACGATGGGTCACGTGGTTAAAATCGACCAATCGAGCTTCGCGGTGAAGAGACCGTTAACAGTTAATGCGCTTATAACCGGCTGCGGAGATTAAAAAAACAGAGAAATCCTGTATTTTATCTCATTTTATCACAAACAGATTTTTTCTGTAAAAAATATGGATAATTTCTTCAAAATTTACAGTTTTTTTTTTACAGTGTACGAATGCAATAAATATTGAAAAATGTTCAACCAATATATGTTCGTATAAAATATACGTATAACTAAATAAAAAGTTTGTCAGACGTTAGTCTCTTTGATATTTCGAAAAACATAAATAATTTATAGATTGATTTTATTTTGTTCATGGATTTTAATAATTTACAGTTAACTTTATTTTATTTTACACACATTCACACTTTTTTATAATATATATAAAAATATATATTGAAGCGAGAGCAAAATTTTTCAATTCTACACATGAGGGAATGTGTTCTAGGCAGGGCAGTGGAGTCAGTAGAAAAAATGACCGACTCCGACTCCTGTTCATTTAAAAACTCCTGCCTTCCTATTGATTCCGACGTTCTTACAAAATACATACATCCCCATCCTATTTCAAATAAAGCAGGCAGATCTGAAATGTGTCTCATGAGCATGATCTCACAGTCTTAAAAATAATAATAATAAGTAAAGTTACACAAACGCTGGTTGTTAAAACTGGACAGTTTACTTGACAGATAAAATTTTGAGAGATGCCCCCCCCCCCAGTGTCATACGCAGACAAATCATTTCGGGGGGGGGGGTTAGTCGAGACTTAGAGAGAAGAGGGCAGGGTACCTCATAAAGCAGGGGTGGCCAACCTTTTTAGGGGGAGTGCCACTATCTGGAGAGCAAAAGCTCAGCATGCCACATTGTATTTTTCCAACGAACTAAAAAAAAATTTTAAAAAGCTAAAAATAGATTTTATGTTGGCTGACTATGTAATTCTTACTCAAATGAAACATTTTTTCTCGTAAATCTGAGCAAATGAAATCTAAATGATAATAAAGATAAAACAAGTCCGAACTTAAGAGTTATCGTTAATAAACACTTTTATAAGTTCTGTCAGTTGGCTTATGGTTAAAAAAGAAACCAATATCATCAAACATTCTATTCTAAAAACTAAACAGTCTGTACTTAATGTGGTTCATGAGTCTGTATCTTTTTTACCAGGTCTTTAATTTTAGGATTAGTTCTTGAGAATCCTAAGAAGTTTAAGTATTTTAAGTGCTATCAATTAATATTCAACGGTATTTAGATTTTTCTGCAATCATAACAAAAAAAAAAAAAAAATGTTTGGAAGCGTATTTTGAGCCAAATCTACAACAGCATCAGACGGCTAAAGTGTGTAAATGTGAAAAAAAAATTATTGGTATAAATTTTCAAATTTCTATGCAACGTGGATGATTTTCTGTTGAAGTAAGCTCTATTTGATTACCAATGCAAAAGGTCAGTAATTCTTATTTGGATTTCAGGAGAGTAACAAGTAGTGTCTTGCAGAGAAATGACAAAGAATTTAAAAAGATGAGCATTTTTTTCAATGTCCTGAAAATCATCAAACCTGAGTGTGTACTTAAAATAGGTGTAAAATTTTCTCCATACATCATTGGAAAATTATTAAATTTAGGCTGATGCTTTCAGTATTAAATTTAATGTTTTATTCTTTTTCTCCAAAGTAGAGAGAAAGAAACTGAAGTTTTATCATAAAAGAATGTAGATGGCCTCTACTGGTTTAAGAAACTTTTTTTGTACCATCTTAAATTTAAATTATTTAAACTCCGGATAATAAGAGATGACATCGCTAAATTCATTTGCTATTCTTCAATCCTAAGTAACAAGTCCTCATTGCTTTCCTTCCAGACATTTTAAAAAACACACTCCCTAAAATTCTAAAATCTTATGACTATTTTTCTTTTAGACAGCTATTTTACATTTTAATGAAGGAGTAACTTGTCATGCTCTCCTCTTTCTCCTGGGAAAAGTTCACAAAACATTCAGAGCTCTAATTCGTAGTCTGTGATTACAGTGAACTCTACAGGGTCACCAGCAGAGAAAAAGTCTCATTCTTTCGCAAGGAGTTTGGGATAAATAATTCGATGATACTTTTGAAGTTTTTTGCCCCAAATTATTTTCAAGTAATGTAACAAAAATAATTTAAGGATTTTCATTTGTGCAACCATACCGAATTTTGTCCAATCTGGTTTCTTAATTTTACTTGCAGAGTAAACTTTAAAAAAAAATTTCATCACACGTAGCTATTGCAGATCAAGAATCTGCAGATCAAGAAACTATTGCAGATCAAGAATCCATTCTGCAGCATCGAAAGTTTCATTCGTGTCAATCAGAAATATGCTTTACAAAGCATTGTCTGTAGCGTCACAGCTTCCGTTGGATGTCCGAAGCTAACGTTACGTACTTTGCAATATTAAGACAATTTGTAAACCCGCTTCCTGACACTTGATCGTCATAATATCATTATGTTTACCAGTTCAAGAGTTTTAGTTTTTATTAATGTTTTTGAGACCAACATTTTCCCCTCAATTTTGGCATTTTTACAAAAAGTCTTCGCGTGCCACTACCACTGCTCTGCCGTGCCACATTGTGGCACGCGTGCCGCGGGTTGGCCACCCCTGTCTTAAAGTGTAGCTAAGGAAAGTAATTGTTTCGAATTTCTGACATCAATGCTAATTTAAGATGACAAAAATACATAATTATTTTTTTTATCATTATAATTATTGTTGTGAAAGAGAGGTAAAGTGTTTTGATAAAAACAAGGAAAGATAAATTAAAATTTGAAAAGTTGTCTTAATTAAAGTAGGTGTGCCCCAACAAGGGCATGCAATATTTTGGCAGATTTGTGCTTTAATAACACTAATTTTGAGATTTACAGTCCCAGACAAAAATATAGGGCCAGCTACAATATCCTACCCAAAAGAGCTAAGATTGCTAAAAAAAAGTTGTTTAATGTATTTATTATATGTAATATTGTAATAACAATCGACAGCCACCAAAAAAAATAATAAAATTTAATAATGTGGGAGATTTGTTGCTAACTTCTGTTTTGAAGCAAGAAGCAAGTTGAACAAAATTATAGGGCCACTATGCAAATTTCGCTCTGGGTGCAAAATTTGCATATGACCGATGCTGTAGTGAATAGCCAGAAGATAAAGCAAGCATTCCAGCACGTAGCTTCGTCAGTGAGAATGTTGTTAGACAGTGTTATGGTTTGGGCAGGCTTTGCTGCTGGCGGAGTCACTCCAATAGCATTTATGAAATCAAATACGACATCACGGGAATATCAAGATGTTCTGGCACTTAATCTGTTACCTGAGGCACCCCTCATCACCAACGAAGACTATACATTTCAACAAGATAACGCCCCTGTGCATACCTCAAGGTGCAAAAAGGCGTGGTTCCTGGCTAATCAAGTGCGTGTTTTGGACTGGCCTGCTAGAAGCCCTGACCTCAATCATATTGAGAACTTATGGGGTATTTTAGTACGAGATATTTACAAAAATAGGAAGTGTTACCAGCAAGAAGGAAGAACTAAAGAAAACAATTCAATTATCTTGGGAAAAAATTCCAAAAAACGTTTTAAAAACGTTGTCTTAGTCTATGACTGAGAGACTGGTTAAGGTTATACAGAAAAAAGGCCATTTCACTAATTATTAATATCATTTGTGTGATTAGGCTAATGTGGCCCTATAATTTTGTCCAATTTCTTTTTTATGTTCAACTGAAAAACATGTAGTTTAGGTAATAATAATTATTTTTAATATTTTCCTTTCCATCAATTATATTATATATGATGCTAGTTTTACTATGCTTTCTTTTCACAACCACTCGAACAGTTTAACTTCGATATTACTTATGATTTCTTCCTGGCCCTATATTTTTGTCTGGGACTGTATTTTACTATTGTTCCTAATGTTATGTTTAAATTACATGTGCTGAAATATATTGAACAAAACCAATGAATGAACAAGTATTAATCAGTGTTTCTGAAACAAATTTGCAGTAAAAACGAACAAAATAGAACAATAAGATAGTCATAAACGTGACAAACAGTAAAATGGACAAGTCAAAAAAAAAAAAAAAAAAAAATCCATGTTATAAAAATTCGTCTCTTCAAACCAAAATTTTCTCATTAATGTTTTCTGTAGGCATTTGCACAAGACTTTTGATTATTCAAAACCATGTTAGGATAACTTACGCTACTCTCATTCTAACCACTGTAACCATTTGTATAGTTCTACTAATAAAGAATAACAAACTTTTATCAGTAACCGGAGATTTCCTTTAGTACACAGTTTCCAACCCCTCTTACATTACTGATACTGTTAATGCGCTGCCTATTTTCTACTTTCTACCTAAAATTGGGTATGATACTTCATGTCTAAGGCAAAGACTGCCGCAATTTGCCTCATCAAAAGGTAATGATGCGCTATTGCAATAAAACGGAAATCCCGTTAAGGCAACCGTCTCACATACATTATTAAGCTATCCCTTGTCACGCTTTTAACTAGACAGGATAAGCTAAAGCTAGGGAAGGTGTAGAGTTACGGACAATGCAGGTGGGAAGCAGGGACTTATCTCCCGAACATCCCTCCCCGACTCAGTTTTTTTTTTTTTTTTTTTTTTTTTCGTAGGGGGCTTTCAGCTAAATCAGATCTCCCCCAATCCGTGGACACGTGCAGTGGTTTTATTGTCACTCTGGTAAAAATCCAAACAGACACTGAGGATCAGCAGTCGAAGTGAGAGAATTAAACATTTTTGTGAATCCTGCAATGGGGATGGTGGAAGCATGTTATTAGGGGTTCGCCGCAGAATTTAACCCTTTCAGTATTGAATGGTAGGCAAAGGGTGAATCTGCTAAATTGCAAATTTTTTATATTTTGATTTTCATTATTCTTACTGCGAAACCACCATTCAATGCAATATCTATCCTTTTAGAAAAAGGCCAACCAAGCGAATATTTAATACCAATTACGTTGATGGATATGAAATGATTAAAGGAAACCTTCTTTCTCCTTTTGATGATGACCGACAATGCACATTTAATTACTCATTACAAACAAAAATAAATAAAGTATATTTTTTCTTTTTATACTATTTTTATTCGAAGATAAAGCAGGAGGTTTTTTTTTTTTTTTTTTTTTTTTGAGTTGGAAAGGGGATAAACCTTTGTAAACGGCTTGATTAAAATAATAAATAAAATTTGGTAACAGGAAAAGTAGAATAAATTTAAAAAATTAGTAAAAATCATTAAAACTATCAAGCCGATTTCTGTAGCCACGCTCAGAGCCACGCGGAGAATTAAAAAAAAAGTGCATAAATAAATAAAGAGAATCTAGTGTTTTGACTCTAGATTTAAACTTCTGAGTTAAAAAGAGATAAAGAAGGCTCTGAAAGTAATCAGAGCTCATCACTTGTCAAATCAAGATTGTTTTCTGAGAGGTTGAAAAATGCAAAATCAACAATTTTTATTTTTCCACATAAAAGGGAATGAAGAAGGAATAGAATCACCAGGGGAAAATGTTTTTTTTTTCTTTTCTCTCTTTTTTTTAAACTTCTTCTTGACGTGATAAATTTTCAAAAAAAAAAAAAAAAAATTGCTCCAAAAGTCATGTTTTCGAGAAAAGAGTTCATTTCTAGAAAGATTAAAAAAAAAAAAATAATAAGAGAATATTTGTTGACAACAAAAGTTGTTTTCTCATTATTGTTGATAGAATCATTACTAAATTTTGCTTTTAATGGAAGAGCATAATTCTCTTATCGTTCCTCCATTATACTTTTGCATTCTTCTACTACAAAATCTTAATCACCCAACACGAAGCAACATTAACCTGTTTGGACATTCTGACTACAGGTAAACTAATTCCCTGCGTTCGGGCGCCAAGTAACCCCTGTAAGAAACATATTTTATTTAATCAAAAGAAAAGAAAGAAAAAAAAAAAGGTGAAAGTATCATGTGAAGATCTCGTTGCAAGAAAGGGAAAGCTCGAATGCTCGAGTTAAAACTTTCAAAAAGCAGAAAACAATTTTATAAAACAATAAATAAATATAAATCATGTTTAGAGATTTTGTTTTTATACTTAATTTTATTACAAATTACCCCAATTGAAAGCAATTCTATTGTTACTTTTACAAAATATAATATTATCTATGTGCAATTAATTGTTATATTGGAGCTGTCTATTTCTTCGTCAAATGCGTATAATAAACTTAATGAATTTTGGATTTTAAACAACAGAAATCGAATAATAGTTGGTGCTAATAAAAAATAAAAAATAAATAAGTAATAAATAAAAATGGTAGTCTTGAGATAAAAATCACTGTAGTTTTAAAATAATATTTCTAAAGTTTTTTTCTTTTTAACATTCTCCTGAAACTTAGGTTGTTGCTGCTTCTTTCCTTTAATATCTTATAGAATACTGGTGGATGATGTCTTGTTCATGTACATAATTGAAAACGCATTAAACGCGGGCTACTTTGGTCCTAGGTTCTTTGGCCCAGACTGAGAGACTGAGAAACATATACACCGTTCTTTGCTAACCTTCAGGTGGCAGTTTTCAAATTACTTTCAACAGCATCCGTTAGAGAGCAGCCCCAAGAATGCAGTAATGTGCACCAAGCCGTTGGATAGCTCTCCACAAAGAGCAATATTAGTGGTAGGGATGCACCGATTAATCGGCAGTACCGATTAATCTGCCATAATCGGCCGCTTTACCGATTATTAATAATCGGCAAAATCTGGCCGATTAATCGGCCGAAAAAATATTTTTCAAATATTATTCTTTAAGGTATTCCTTCACTAAGAAACTATGATGAATAATTTTATTAACAGTAATAATAATCCTCACAGACGATATAAAGTTTTTTTTTAATTAGTTCTCCCACTTTGAATAAATATACAAGAACAATGTTGCAACATTTTTCATGTGGTGATAGTTTTCTCCTTAGCAGTGCTTTTAGATAACTTCTAATTTTCAAAGAACAAAAGTATTGAATTAAATTGCTGCTAATTATTACAAAATGTGAATTAAAAAGACTCCTAAATTGGAGTGCTCTCTACAGACTCCACCTCCCCCATTTTTTATGTCCCAATTTTCATGTCCAATTAACATAACTAACAATGTGTTAGTAATATTATTGACAGTAATATGAAAATTGGTTCTAAGAAATTTGATAAAATGTTGAAATTAGTTTATGAAAACTAGAAAAATGGAAAAAAGATCTTCTCCCAGAAACAAATTACGTACTATTTCTAAACTTGGAATTGCATAAGAGAGGAAAAACACTGATGGTAAAATTGGTGGTCGAAAAATAATCATTCTTATCATTAATCGGCTAAGCCGATTAATCGGCCGATTATCAACAACCGATTAATCGGTAATCGGTATTCGGCCAATTTGCTTATCGGTGCATCCCTAATTAGTGGTTTTGTTCATTTGTGCTAGCACGTGTGTTTATGACTTCTTAAACTTTTACACGTGGAAATATTTCTACATCAGCTAAGAGTTGATTAACCCATTTATGCCCAAGTTTAAAAAAAAAAAAAAATTTTTTTGTTCAATTTTTATCTGCTTAAAACTCTTACTTGGAATGGTTTACATACATTTTAGGCGTAAAATAGATCGCCGTTGCCATATTTATTAAGTTATTTAACGTGCTGTTTATGGGACACTGGGCAGGTATGTGCGCAAAATACGACCTTACTTGACTTTATTTATGCAAAGTAACATTAAAGAAGGCATATGTGATCAATTTTAAGCAAATCATTTTAAAATAGTTTAGTTTTATGAAAAATAAGCTCGTAAAAAAACTTACTTTCTTTGGCTACCCATGCTGGATCGTTGCTTGACTGATTTGTCTGAAAATAGCTGTCAATAAATAAACTCTGATGTCCAACTAGTGGTTCTATCTGGTTTTCTCAAGAAGAAGGACTATTTAACTTATGAAAAACAGCTTTAGTAAAATGATATACCCATTACAGGTTTTTTTATGCAGTAACTAACAAGCGTCCTGTTTTTAAGACACTGGGCATAAATGGGTTAAATATGTATATATAAGCATTATTTAATACTTTATATAGTAGTATAGTTGTACTTCTCATTTCCATTGAGGGTTTTATTTAAAAACGTCACAATAGCAACAGCTCTCTTATCCTCAAAATTATAACGTACTCTGGTTTAAAACAATCTTTCAGAGGAATTCGGAAAAGAAAAGAAAAGCTAAGGGTAAAATTCTGAACAAGAAAACACAAGTAATAACTGAGAGCTCTCACCAATGAACTAACAGTGCTTACAGCATCTATTCATCAGCCCACATTAACATGGGTTTTAGTACGGAAGATGAAGAGAGGAACTGTAAATTGTTGGTGGTCACGGAAAAATCGACCAGGTTGCATTACCGTCTTATAAATTTTTTTGAAATTTGCTGGAAATATTACACTGTAAAAACCAGGGGTGCCAAACGGGTGACTTTAGTCAACATAGGGTGAAAATACGGTGCCGAAGGGTACCATCAGGGATCCAAAGTAGGGATTCGATGTTCTTTGGCACCTCCCTGGGTGAACGATGCTTCCAAAGACCTAGGGTGCCATTAAATCCATCAATAGCAGAACGCAGATAATAGCTCATGCGCGCTGACTTATTTCCATCCATTTTTAATGGCAGACAGTGCATTGTATCGAAAGGAATTTGCTTCATATTTCACATTGGATAAATACAACTGGATTTACTCACATTATTTGGTCTCACATTATCTTCAAATCCTCGCGTAAGTACTGCAGGCATTTTATCATAGTTTACTATTAGAACTTTCCAACACGTTTAAATTTATTTCAGTTGACTACTGCGTATAAGTTCAGCTTATTGCTATAACATTGTTATGTCTTGTATTTTCTATCATGCATCAACGTTACTTTAAAAATATGTACCGGTATTTTCATGAATACTAGATAAACAGTATTTACTGATCAAAATGCTTAAACTAGCTGATATAAAAGAAAAGAAAAGAAAAGAAAAAAGAAAAAAAAAACGATTCAACTAGCAATTAGAAAGTTTTAGAAATTGTTATACAGGGTGTCCACTCCTATCGTGGACCAATAGCTAATTTCTTAACCGTTAGAGATAAGCATATAGTTCATTTAGGAAAAAATCTCTAAATTACGAAAGGAATTTTGGGTCTATTCGATGTTTTTCAAAAAATCAAATTTTGAAAGAGTTACGAAATTTAGATTTTTATACAGCCCCCCAGTCCTATCAATCATATTTAGTAAAACATTCTTGACACTGTAACGTTTAAAACTAAAAAAAAATCACTGTTCTACCACAAAAATTGACCGAGTTATGACGTTTTGAAAAATCAAGATTTTGAATTATTTCATGACGTCATCCAGAGATCGCTTAAGGGACCGTATGCGAAATCTTTCAAAATCTTGATTTTTCAAAACGTCATAACTCGGTCAATTTTTGTCGTAGAAGAGTGATTTTTTTTTAGTTTTAAACGTTACAGTGTCAAGAATGTTTTACTAAATATGATTGATAGGACTGGGGGCTGTATAAAAATCTAAATTTCGTAACTCTTTCAAAATTTGATTTTTTGAAAAACATCGAATAGACCCAAAATTCCTTTCGTAATTTAGAGATTTTTTCCTAAATGAACTATATGCTTATCTCTAATGGTTAAGAAATTAGCTATTGGTCCACGATAGGAGTGGACACCCTGTATTTTAAACTTTACTGTCTCATTTTCTGAATATAATAAGTGCTGTTTGCTTATATTGTCAGGAATCTAGCGGATTTTCCGCAAAAAAATATTTATTTATAACGATGCGAACCATTTAAGTGGCCGAAATAATATAGCTGCTTCGTTACGATAACTGGGTAGACAGAACATTGAAAAAAGAAATCTCTCTCACGCTATTATTTAATATAAACACTAGAATGTCATGACTCATTTCGTGAACTCTTCTTTATATTTGTTCTCTTCTTTATATTTTGTCTTGGTTAAAATTTTGATGTTTATGAAACGACTTGGTTATTCAGTGATCGTAATGCAACTGAATATTTCTGGCTTTTCGTAAAAGTGATTCAACAATTGACCTTCCCGCTTCATTTTTAGTAGAAATAATGTTATAGTAAATGTTAATAACATTTTAAAACTGCTGAGTAATTTAGTGGATATACTCGTATATACGAGTCATACTCGGATACGAGTCATACTCGGATACGAGTCAACGTATATACGAGTCATACTCGGATATACTCGTATATAGAATGTCATGACTCATTTCGTGTCTCATTTCATACTCGTATATACGAGTCATACTCGGATACGAGTCATACTCGGATACGAGTCAACGTATATACGAGTCATACTCGGATATACTCGTATATAGAATGTCATGACTCATTTCGTGAACTCTTCTTTATATTTGTTCTCTTCTTTATATTTTGTCTTGGTTAAAATTTTGATGTTTATGAAACGACTTGGTTATTCAGTGATCGTAATGCAACTGAATATTTCTGGCTTTTCGTAAAAGTGATTCAACAATTGACCTTCCCGCTTCATTTTTAGTAGAAATAATGTTATAGTAAATGTTAATAACATTTTAAAACTGCTGAGTAATTTAGTGGATATACTCGTATATACGAGAGTTAGAGCACGAACAGATGAATTGAAGTCATGAATTCTTTTAAACTATGTTGGAAAGTCAGAACTGTGAGAAAATGCCTTAAATTACAAGTTTCAATCGTTCTAAAACCAGAATTCAATGTGAAAAATGTGCAAAGACTTCGAGAAAAAAGCAAATAAAGCTGAACATAATTACAAACAAAAACACATACAGCTTAGGAGGGGGTGAGATCGGCAATAGAGAACAGCGATGGTGCCATTATTCTCTCCTCCGGTTCCATCTTTCACCTCGCCGAGCACGTTGGATTGAGGGTGCCAGTTTTTCACCCAAGCTGCGGGTTAAATCCTAGCTCCCTCCTGGGTGCCGCTGGTGCTACACGCGTTTCACCCAGTGGTTGGAAAACCTACATTTCTTTTGTAGCGAACTACAACCACAACTACTTTGTTATAAATGTAGTTAACTACAACTACAACTACTTTTTTTTTAATGTAGCGACTACAAACTACTTTTGAATTGTAGTCGCTACTTCGCTACTTTTCAAAAAATAAATAAATAAAAAGCATGCACCGTTTAAGGATTGACCAAAAAAATTAGAAAAGTGGTTTACATTAATAAATTAACTCATTTGAATATGGAATAGAACTAGGAATTGTCATTGAATTTATTGGGAACTTTTCCTTTTTGTTCCTTTTTTTTTTTTTTTTGCTAAAATTTGTGCTTTTTAGATTATTTTTACAATTTTTACAAATATTCGCCACAAGAAAGGATTCAAAAGTTGAAAGATTGAAAAAATTTATCTTTCAATTTTTTTAAACTTCTTGTCAGGGACTATTTAGGAATATTAAAATTATTTGAAAGAATATAAAAATTATGATGCCAAATAAACCAATGACATCAAAGAGATACAATGTATTTCGTCAAAATGATGTATCTAAGATCAGCTCATATTTTTCTGGTTCTTATTTCTCATTGCGTCCTCTGCTGTACTCATGCAAGATTTGCAAAAGTGAGAGTCAATTAAACCTTGTTTTTTTTTTTCCTTCGTTTCTCTTTTTTTAATTTTTTTTCATTTATTTATTTATTTATTTTATTTAAAGGTAGCTGCCAGAAATCGCTACAAACTACTATTTTTTTGTATCGCTCTACTCGTTACTCTACTTTTCTTAAAAAGTAGTGCGCTACACTACAAACTACTAAAAAATGTAGCTACTACAGTAGTTTCGCTACTTGTAGCGCGCTACTTCCGACCACTGGTTTCACTCCTGACAGGTGCCAATCGCCAACCAGTAGTTCTAACAGCGTAGGGAGTTTTGCTGTTAGAATGAAATGGGCTCTAGTTTCTAGCGATAGCTGTTGATGTGAAAGATGAAAGAGCTGTTGAGTGCATGGTACATTAACAAGTTTTGGAAGTTGCTGAAAATTAAGGATTCTCAATTCCACAAATGGTGCTCTATTCATAAAATTATACAATAACGTAAGTAAAACAACGTTCCACGCAGGGCCGCGCCAAGTTTGATCGGCGCCCTCGTGCAAATGTCTTCTGAGCGCCTTATGCAGTAGCGTTCGATAGTTAACACCAGCAGTGATGTTTTATAGACAAATATAATTTAGAAAAAATAAGTTTCGCGTACAATTTTTTTTTAAGAAAAAAAAAGCGTGAACAACTTGTGTTTTATCGAACTGAAACACATTTATTGAAACATACTTTTTAAGATTTAAAAAAATGGTTACCGTAAAATGGGGTGTATAGGAACAGCGGGGTCAATCGGAACAAAACTTCCCGACCGTACAAAGAAATTCTTCATAAATATACTATTGGGTATTTTTCGCCATTAATTTTTTTTTTAGTAAGGTAAGATCATAGGAAGTAGGAAAAAATTACTTTTGTCAATGCGGCAAAGCTACTGGCTTCTAAGGAGGGCTGCACGTGGAATGCTAGAAAACATCACATTTTCATAGACTGCAAAACTTCATATGCAAGAACAAACCTTCTTATATTTAAAAACTAAGAGTGGTATGTTTCAATTATACATGTATCTGAACAACAGAATACCACATTAGAATTTATATTTGTTATAAATTGTGTCATAAAAATGAAGATTTCTGAAAAATGCCATAGGAAAAAAATTTGCGGGGTGAATCGGAACACTTTGTTCTGTTGTTCCAATCCAAATTTATTTGAAGGAAACTGTTTGAAAAATCAAGATTCTAACGCCAATTCTTCTAATCAAGACAAGAACAAGGATTTATTACTGTTTATGCCATCTAGTGAGCAACTAGATCTTAGAATGACAAAAAGTTGCAGATTTCAAAAGATTTTTTCTCAAGACTCTTATTTTTACTTAAAATACGAAGGGGGAAGTCACATAGACTTTATGTAGTAAAATTCCAGCGCACAGACAGTGATGAATAAGCGAAAAAATCTTTCGGGACAGTCCCCGAAACCCAGAGATTTTAAGAAACTAAAGAAAAGGCAGAGTTTATCCTAGGAGATGGAAAGAAAAACTTAAGCCAAGTCACAATTGCTAGTTTTAAGGACAAGTACATATTTGTGGACGACATGAGTGACTTACATTCACGTAAATCTTTGTATTTCAATTAAAAAGCATTTCTTAAAATTACTTTTCATTTTTCATAAGTTCAAAATTATTTTGAATTTTGACAAATTATAAACGTTTACTGGTATTGAAATTATACATTTATTTGACAGTATTTATCTGTTCTTATTCTCCCCTATCAATATTACTCATATTTGTGAGACCTATCACAGGTTAAATTGAAAAAAATAAAAATTTTAACATGTGTTCCGATTGACCCCTATCAGCGGGGTGATTCGGAACACCCATAATTTCCTGTATATTTTAATAACAATTGTTCAAAATGTTTTGTCTTTGCTTGGAATATCAAAAGTAAAGCAACACCGAAGTTTTTACCCAAAAAATCAAATTAAAAAAAAATCTTTTAACTGTTTTTTTTACAATCAAAGCTGAAAAGTGTTCCGATTCACCCCATTTTACGGTACTGAAAGAAAATCACTGCTTGAAATGTTTCTCTTTATTTCAGGAATACTTGGTGGCGTTCCAAGCTTTAGTTTCACCTACTGCTGTAATTTGTAATGCCTCCCCCCCCCACTTAAAAAGTACTTCCAAATGTCGAAAAACTCCTTGACACATAACATTATAATTTCATTCTTTTCAAAATGATTATCCCGAATTTTGTTCTATTTTTTAAGCAGTAGGTTTTTTTAAATATCCCGTAACATTTATTTCGTTACAAGCGTTAGAATAATAAGAATATTAAATTTTAGAAGCTCAAACTAAAATAATAGGTTTTTCAATAGTTGAATTAAAAAAAGTACATGACTAAAATTTCTTTTGTGCCAAATTCAAATTGTTCATGTGACGCAATTAACGAGTAAATGGTTCAACAAACAGTTTTTACCGTAATCTCCAAGATCGCTTTGCCTGATGATCTTTTTCTTAGAGTCTTGTTTCGATATGCATTTATTATTTTTTTTTATAAGGAAAACATGCAATGGGTGTATGAAACTAGATCTGTGTATTCTTTTAGTATAAAAAAAGTTCCAAATTAAAAAATATATAAAAATTTCTTTTGGGAGTTAAAAAATGCGCTAAAATTAGCATATAGACAGGCTCGTTATTTCAAAGTTGTCCTGGGGGCGGGGTCAAAGCGTGAAAATTTTATCGGTAAACAACAAAAACCACGCCAACTGTTAATATATTGATTTCTCAAAGCCCCCCCCCCTACAACAAAGGGCCTGGTTTTCAAGAATAGCAGTCAACACTCATTCATTTCAAACAAATATTCTATTTCAAATAACACTTCTTCATTACCGTTCCCCAAATAGACTTCATCATTTTACCGAAAATAAATAATTACAAAATTTAAAAAGTGTGAAGCTGGCTAAAAGTCAATACTAATAATTATTATTGTAAGTTTAAAAAAATCTGCACGTGCGAGAAGACACACACACGACTTTCTTACTGCAAATAACTCAACAAATAGGGGGGTAAAAACAAAACGACGTTTTTGACATGAGCTATACGAAACCTACTGTCAAGTGCTCTAACACCAGTGGAAAGGATGAGACTATTCTATTGTGCCCAATCAGTATATAATAAAAATTTATAAACAGAAACATTTGTAAGCTGAAATGTGAAAATCTTGACATTGAAGATAAATTATTAATAACATTTACCAATTTAAGTGATTAAAAATATCGTTAAACATTTAACTAGAAACATAAAGGAATAACTCTGAATTTTAACTATTGCTTATAAAACCAAACTACTACTCGTCAAATACTACTCTTAAAAAGTTTTCAGATTCACTTAAATTCCTATCTAGCGTAACGTTGTTTTTCGTGTAGCCAAAAATCGGATCATGACAAATATTAATTTTGGAATACAATGTACATTTTTACTTCATATCTCAAAGTTATTTCGAATTCAATAGCTCCTTGAATACACCATTGTGTTTGGGAAAAAAGAAATATTTTAAACATCAAAGCTAATGTAGCTATAAATATCTCTCGAATTTGCATTTGATATATGCAATTAATCACACTTTTTTGTCTGTCAAAATGTGACAACAGGATACTGATTATACTTCTGAATTGAAGTATAAATATTCCCCTCAAAATCAGAAACTGAAATCTTTCCCGGAAAACCAATAAAATCCGGATTCGTAAAAGGCATTAAATTTAGTATGAAATACGATTGACATTGTCCAAAGGTCTTTTTTTTTAATTTAAAAAACTAGTGTTTGAAGCAAAGAGGAGATAATCGCGTGATTATGGTCAAATTGTTCCTTTTTGAAACTGAAAAGTTTGCCTAAACTGTTGTCTACAACATGTAAATATTACGCACAAGTAAATAACATGCAAATATGCTTACCGTATTTTTTTATGCACGATAACACAAAGCAGTCGTATCCTCACGCACAATTGTTAAAATACTAAAATGCATTGCACTACAGAAAATCTAACGTAATATTAATTCAATGGAAGGAAGAAACCTATTGAAGAGCAGAAGATTTGCTTGGACTCTTTTGCTTATAAACTTAGACATGCTGAAGTAGCTTACACGGCGCCTCTTTCGCAAGAAAAGTGCTGATGTATGCATCAACATCCCGTGTTTTCAGTGTAAAAGATTAAGCTTTTGAATAGCTTGTTAAGACAAAACAAGGTAATAATTTTTCATTTATGAATGGCAGCGAGACAGATTGCTTGTCTCATTGAGCAATGTAATTTCATCGCCGTTCGTTTCCCGAGTTCGTTTTTTGAAAAGTTCAATTATATTTTCAACTTTAATTTTGATTTTTTTTTTTTTTGTTCGGAGCTTTTTTGGTCGGTGGAGCTCGGCGCCTTTTAGGCTCTGGCGCCCCCGTGCGCCACACGGCTTTGCACATTGGCACGGCGCGGCCCTGGTTCCACGCATAAATAGTAAAAAATTCCAGAGGTGCGTTTCAGGTTCAAGGAACACACTTTTAAAAGTAGATTATTTGCATTTTTTTAAACAATTTTCAATCGTTTTTCGTTCATTATGTTCATTCTTTCTTTTTTCTTCTATAAAGGCAATAATTATTGTTTTCCATCAAGAAGTGTATTGCTAATTTATTAATTTGCGGTTTTATTTAAAGCCTGTGAAATTCATTGCGCAAAGATTTTTTTGAGTTATTTATTGCTTAACATTTGCTTTTGACGTGGAACTATGAAAAAAATTTCAGTTCAAGGTTTTATTTTGCCTTTGCCGTTACGTCATTCTTCTATTTTTATTATTCAAACATGTAATCAGGAGTGCCCACAGGGGGGGGGGGGAATATGGCGCAAGTTGCGCCATCAAAAATTTTGGGAGGGATTTTTTTAAAACTACTTTATTTATTTATTTAAATTATTTATTAATTTATTTTTTAATTTAAATTACTAATTTATTTTTTTATTAAAATTATTAATTTATTTTTTAAATTTAAATTGGAAACATTTTTTTAAATAAAAATTAATTATTAATTTATTTTTTTCAATTTAAATTATTTCTTTATTATTATTTATTTATTTTTTCATTTGTGTGCGTGTGTGTGTGCTTGGAAATCTGGAAGGAAAAAAAAGCGATTATATCCCACGCACAATTCAAACTTTTAAAAAATTAATAATATATTAAAAAAATAGTAGTTACAATTCAAAAAATAAATAAATAATATTTTAAAAAATTAATAAAATAAAAAAGAAGAGTAAAAAAGATAAAAAAGCATAAGAGGGTTGTGAAAATTTCCCGGGGGGGGGGGGATTTGCGCCACTGAGCTTGGGGGGATGGGTACCCCTGCATGTAATAACAATATTTTCACAAAAATTTCCTGAATTTTTTAAAGAAATGAAGCAAAAAAGAAAGAAATGTCATAAAAAGCTGTTTTGAGTGCATTTAGGCTGCATGGAGCACAAAATCACTCTTTTCTGAAAACACTTGCGGAGATGGCTTTTGTAAACGTAGGTACAGAAAGTGCACTAATATATCGATCAAACATAGATTTGTGCTTAATACCGTATTACAGTCAGACTGATACAGATTATTAGCGTATATTTTAACTTATATTTCTAACAAGAGTACAATTAGAGAGACAGGTGGAATAATTAATTCAATTTAGTAGTACGTTACGTGAGAAAAGAATGTTGTGAGCGGCAGATTTACATGTTTAGGGGCCTGTTATAATGTAGATTATGGGAGCCGTTTTGTCTATCACTAAAAGTTAAATGAAAGAGAAACAGGTGCTATTTATCAATAATTGTTGTCACAACTAACTTTTTCTGTTATGTTCTTTGGCTTCTGGGTGGTTATGCTGCCTGTATGAAGGTCAATAGATTATTATTACTCAAACGATATTTTTTTTCTATTTTTTCGCTTCCGTTGTAAGACAAATTTAGAAAATCAATTGTATTATCACAAGTCACAACTCTTACGCCACTCAAACAGAAAAATAAAGCGCAGAAGGTACACATTGAAGCTTTTTTACACAAAAGAGCTTCCTATTATAAAAAAGGGATACGAATCAATGAAATGCCAAATGGAAGACTCACAAAACCGTTCATTAGAGAAAGTAGTTGATTTGGAAAAGAGTTCACTGTCCATTGTTAATTCCTCCGTTCTTTTTTTTATTTTTTTAATAAAAACTTTGATGGAATGTACTGTTTTGCATGAAATTCTCCAGAAATAAAAGTGGAAGTTTTTTATTCGAACCGTCCATCTACTGTTTGACCTCAAAACCTGCTGAAGGGTTCTATTTTAAAAAGGGATGACAGCTTGAGTAAGAAAATGCACCATGGCAGAATTTCTGCTTAGTCCGATATTATTTTATTTTCCTAGAACTGATAAGGATTGGGAATAAATTAAAAAAAAAAAGCAATACGTCAAATAAATGAATCCAACAAAAAGCAAAATTAAACAAAGCAAAATCCCCTCATATTCATTATCCCTCTTGTCACTAACACCCCTATTTTAATGAAATCAGTAGAGACCTGAAGCATGCGCAAAGGTTCGACGAAGGTCTGCGGAAAAAATATCAAGTAGTTAGCTATATTATTCATTTAACCTCAACTCGTTACAGAAAAATGTGGAATTAACTTCAAATACAGAAAAGTCTAAATAGAAATACAGTAGAGTCTCGAAAGTCCGATTTTCCGGTTAAATGTAGGTGCCTTATTGACATGTTAATTTAATGTTCCTTTTCATTAGATATGGATATGTACTTACGCTTTGCTCCATAATTCCGTAAAATTCAGAAATCATTTGGTAAATGGAGAACTCCTTCTCCAAAAATTCAAGCGTACTAATAATAATAATAATAATAATAAAAAAAACAAGTTGCAATTGAGTGCTTTTAAATTCTTAAAAGGGCATGACACAGGACCTGACTATGATTTTTGCAGACACTGGGCACAAACTTATTTTATACCCCCCCCCTCTTCCTCATCACAATATAATAAAGTAATAGAATATTTTGATTACTTAATTATTAATCTCTTTTACCGCATTCAGGCTAAGCGATTTTTTACCACATTTTATATTTTCTTTCTCACAATCAAAAATTATAATCGACCTTCAAATTTTGCCTGTTTACAGTATGATAAAAATATCAAAATTATCTATTTTATAACTTTTAAATATAATTGTGTAAATACGTAGTGTTAAGTCTGAGCTGCTTTAGGATTTGTAGAGATTTGAGAAATTGTGAGAAGTATTTTTCGACAAAACTCCGTTCGTTTTTTTTTTTTTCTTTTTTTAATTTTCAGCAACAAACTAGGTGTCCCCTAAATTTCGATACCCTGGGACTGTGTCCCAAGTGTTCATGCCTTAATCTGGCCCTGACACTGCACCAGCAAATTCAAGACACATGTATAAATCACTGAACTATCACATTAAATTACTGGCATTGGAACAACTGCGCGCGATGAGCATTTCCCTTTCCATTCGTTACTGGTCGTATGAGCAATCGGATCCGACATCGGACTCAGCAATTAAACGTCGCAAATGCTAATCCGGTATCGGGACCCGAGTGCGCGCGACGATCTGCAAATCCGCGTCCGCGGCCGCCCGCCCGCCCGAGTTTCCGTATTCACCCATCTGGCGGGCCGCGGATCGAATGTCGCCGTTTTCCGGCTGTATTCCCGAAAGCAGGCTGGCAAGCGGAGAGTGCTCGAGTCGATTGCTTTTGGTTAGTTAAATTTTGAGAAATCTCCGCAATAACACCTAACATGCAGCGCTGCCGTGGGATATGATTTCTGAACAGCTGCATGTACCGTTCACAAGCAGTATTTTTCCTTATACGTAGGCACGGTTTACCATTTTGCATTTTATTTTGCATGAAGAATATCATTTTTCGAAAAACTATTATTTGCTATAAGTTCTACGTTACGACCAGTAACTGAACAAAGTGTTATTTTTTATTTGAAAAAAAAAGTTTAAAATTTTTTTCTATAGTCATTATAAAAGAGTGTACAGAACTATTTCAGTCCTTGCAAAATAACTTTATGATCCACTATCGACATATCCACGCAGCACTGTCTCAAAAAATATTCTATGATCACTATCACCATTACATTAAAAAAACTAAAATACGGAATGAGTTCCGCGTAACAAATCTAGAGTACTCTGTCTCGCTAATGAACACACCCCAGTGACCGAACAATTTGTAGTTTGCAGTAAAACGAAATGGTTTCAAAAGTTTTTCCTTAGTCATTATAGATGAGTGTGCAGATCAATTTCCAGTCACTAGCTGATCCGTGCGAAGCATTTGCACATGACAGAAGGAATGTAAAAGCCCGTTTTTTAAAGTGATTTTTTGAGCAACAGCAAAAATTTGAGTAGTTAAATTCTACTGGTAGCCGTGAAAAAAATCTTTAAAATGATGTCTTATTTTTGAAGTTTGAGTCGAAGGCTTTAAAATTCTAATAGTTGGATTCTGTCATTTTTTCGGAGCCTAAATTTCTGTCATAGCTCTGGAGTCTGAGTCGAGGATTCGGTGTCGGATTCGAAGAGTCAGAATCGGAGTTCCTATAACAAATCAAAAAAATATTTTCCATATATTCTGCATCAAGAGCATTTGCCAACAAAGTTTGTTTGAAGAAAATCTGCCTTTGAGTTCGGGACCAATATTGGTCTAAACGGGAAAGTAGGCTAAAACCATCGAGGGAATTGGGAATTGCTTTCTCGTGGTTTCTAGAGCGGTTGAATGACTCGGGCGGGGACGGCGTAGAAACCCGTCCACCTCATTGAGGTCCAACCACAACAACACCACCCCCCCCCACCACCAACCACCCCACAAACCACAACCCCAAAACCATACATCAAACCCACCATCACCCCCCCCACCCCCCCCCACCACACCCAACCCACACAAATCCATAATACAACACCACCCCACCCTAAACCTAATTCACAACCCATCCACACACATAAACACACCACCCCCCTCCAAAACACCACCCACACCCAACCCACCCCCCACCCACAACCCACACCAACCCCCCCACCACCCACCCCAACACACCACAACCACCCCCACCCCACCCCACCAACACCACCCCACAACACCAACACCCCACAACACCACACCACCCACACCAACACCCACCAACCCACCCCACCACACCCACAACCCACCACCACCAACACCCCCCACAAACCACACCCCACACCACCCCCACACCACCAACAACCCACCACACCCCCCCACACCCCACCACCCACCCCCAACCACACACCCACCCCACAACCACCCCCACCACCCAACCAACACCCCCACACCACCAACCCCCACAACAACCCACCCCACCACCCCACACCAACACCCCACCACCCACCAACCCCCACACCCACCCAACACCCACAACCACCAACCCACCCACCCCCCAACCCACCACCCCCCACCCCACACCACCCCACACCACCACCCACCCCACACCACACCCCCCAACCACACCCACCCACCCCACCACCCACCAACCACCCACCCCAACACAACCCCCACCCACCCCCACCACCCCACCCCCCACCCACCCACCACCCCACCCCCACACCACCCACCCCACCCACACCCAACCACCCACCCCCACCCCCACCACCCCCCACACCCACACCACACCCACCACAACCCACCCCACACCCCACACCCCCACCCACCCCACACCCCCACCACCCACAACCCCACCCCCACCACCCACCCCCCCACCACACCCCACCCACACCCACCCCACCACCCCACCCACACCCACCACACCCCCACCCACACCAACACACCCACCCCCCCCACCACCCCCCACCACCCCCACACCCCACCCACACCCACACCACCCCACACCACACCCCCCACCACCCCCACCACCCCACCCCACAACCACACCCCCCCACACCCCACCCCACCCAACCACCCCACACACCCCACCCCACACCCCCCACACCCACCCCCCCACCCCCCCACCACCACCCCACCCCCACACCCCCCACACCCCCCCACCCACACACCCACCACCCCACACCCCACCCACCACCCCCCCCACCCCACCACCACACCCCCCACCCACCCCACCCCACCCCACACACCCCCCACCACCCCCACCCCACACACCCACCCCCACACCCACCCCCACCACCCAACCACCCCCACCCACCCCCACACCACCCCCCCACCCCCACAACCACCCCACCACCCCCCACCACACCCCCCACACCCCCACCACCCACCAACCACCCACCCCCACACCAACCCCACCACCCACCCCACCCCACCCCCACCCCCCCACCACCCCACCCACCACCCACACCACACCCCCCCACCACCCCCACCCCCACCCACCACCCCCCACAACCCCCCACACCCCACCCCCCCACCCCCCACCCCACACCCCACCCACCCCACCACCACACCCCCACCCCACCCCACACCACCCACACCCCCCCACCACCACCCACCCCACCCCACACCCCCACCCCCCCCCCACCACCCACCCCACCACCCCCACCCCCCACCCCCCACCCACACCCACACCCCCACCCCACCCACCACCACCCACCCCCCCCACCCCACACCACACCCCCACCCCCCCCACACCCCCCACCCCACCACCCACAACCCCACCCACCCACCCCCCACCCACCCCACCACACCCCACACCACCCCCCCACAACCCCACCCCCACCCCCCACCCCACCACCCCCCACCACCCACACACCCACCACCACCCCAACCACCACCACCCCCCCACCACCCCACCACCCACCCACACACCCCCCACCCACCCCCCACCCCAACCCCACCACCCCCAACCACCACCCACCACCCACCACCCACCCCACCACCACCCCACCCCACCCCCCACCACCCCCCACCCCCACCACCCACCCCCCACCCCACCCACCCCACCCACCCCCACCCACCCCACACACCCACCCCCCCCCCCACACCCCACCCCACACCACCCCCCACCCCCACACCACCCCACCACCCACCCCACCCCCACCCCCCCCCCACCCACCCCCCACCCACCCCCACCACCCCACACCCACCCCCCCACCCACCCCCCACACCACCCCCCACACCACCCAACCCCCAACCACCCCACCCACCCCCCCAACCACCCCACCACACCCCCCCACACCCACCCCACCAACCCACCACCCACCAACACCCCCCACCCCACACCCCCCCCACACCCACCCCCACCCACACCCCCCCACACCCCCACCCCCACCACCCCACCACACCAACCACCCCCACACCCCACCCCCACCACCCCCACAACCCACCCCACCCCAACCACCCACAACCCACACCCCCCAACCACCCACCCCCACCCCCACACCCACCCCCCACCCCCCACACCCACCCACCACACCCACCACCCCACCCCCACCACCCCCACCACACCCCACCCACACCCACCAACCCCACACCCACACCCCACCCACACCACCCCACAACCACCCCACACACCCCACCCCACCCCCACCCCACACCCCACACCCCACCAACCCACCACCCCCAACCCCCACACACCACCACCCCAACCACACCCCCCACCCACAACCCCCCACCACCCACACCCCACCCAACCCACACCCACACCCCACACCCCACCCACCACCCACAACCACCCCCACCACCACAACCCACCCACCCACCCCACCCCCACACCCCCCACCAACCCACAAACCCACCCACCCACCCCCACAACCCCACCACACACCCCACCCCCAACCACCCCCCACACCACCCCACCACCACCAACCCACCCCACACACCCACACAACACCCACACCACCCCACCACACCCCACCACCAACACCCCCCACAACCCACCACCCCCACCCACCAACCCACCCCCCACAACACCCACCACACCCACACCCCCCCACCACACCCCACACCACCCACCCCACCACCCCCACACACCACCCCACCACACCCAACACCACCCAACCACCCACCACCCACCCCACCACCCCCCACCACACCCACACCCCCACCACAACCACCCCCACCCACAACCCACCCACACCCAACCCACAACCACCCACAACACCCACCAAACCACCACCACCCCACACCACCCACCCACCCCCCACAACCCACCACCAACACCCACCCACCCCACACCCACCCCACACCCACCACACACCCACACCCCACCCCCAACACCACCCCACCCAACAACCCCCACACCCCAACACACCCCCCAACACCCCAACAACACACCACACCCCCCACCAACCCCCACACCCAAAACCCCACCCCAACACCCACCCACACAACACACCCAACCACCCACAACCCCACCACACCCCCAACCCCAACACCCCCACCCACACCCACACCCCAACCACCACACCCACCCACCCCACCAACCACCCCCACACAACACAACCACCCCACCACAACCACCCCCAACCCCACAACCACACACCCACACCACAACCCCACACCCACACCAACCCCAACACCCCACCCAACCACCCACACCCCACAACCCACCCAACACACCACCCACAACACCCCCAACCACCACAACAACCACCCCCCACAACCACAACACCCAACACCCACACCACCCCAAACCAACACCACCCAACAAACCACCACACACCACCCACCACCAACACACAACCACCCCACCCAACACCCCCCACACCACAACACCAACCAAAACACCACAACACCCCCAACCACACCACAAACACCACCCCAAACCCACAACCACAACCCACCCACACCACACACAAACCACCCACCACAAACCACCCACAACCCACCAACCAAACACCACCCCCAACCAACCACAAACACACCACCCACCAAAACAACCCACCACAACCCACAACAACACCCCCCAACACCACACCACAACAAACACCACCCACAACCACCACAACACCCAACACACCTACCAACCCAAATCACCCACCAACACACTAACCCCCACCCAAAACAAACAAATCCACTAACTCAAACCCACACACCAACAACTATTACACCCCACCCCACACCACCAAATAACCCCCTACATAAAAAACCATTCACACCAACCATATTAAATAACTACAACAAACAATCCATATTACAACAACCCACATACACCAATCAATACCTTTACATCACATATCTACACCAACACTCACAAATCTAATCTTATTTAATCCTTTACAAATAACCTAATCATCCACTCTATTTGATCTGCAATATTCCTTCACTTCCTATACCACTTTACACCCACACCCCCCACATTTCATTTAATTATCACACCTCTATACTAAAATACTATACCCAAACATCCCATCACCATTTTATTACATCATTTTTCAAACTATTTTTTGCAATTCAAACCTACAATTCATTAAATTTTATGATGAAAATATATTAATTACAAAGCAGGGTGTAACCATCCCCTTCGTATGGCACTCCCCCGCGGAAAATATTATACCCACCCTCATATGATTTTTTATACTAATATAACCTATATACTCCAATAAATTATACTACCAAAAAAACCCAAATTATTTCTTATTTTTATAATGTAACTACTCTTTTATAATAATTATAATTTAAATATTTTAAAAGTTTGAATTGTGCGTGGGATATAATGCTTTTTATTTTCTACAGCTTTCCTCCAAGACACACAACGCTACCACACATGAAAACAATAATAAATAATAATAAGAAATAATTTAAATTTGCAAAAAAATAAATAATAATTAATTTTCACTATATCCTAAACCTATTTTATCCCCACCGAATAATTTAACAACTAAATTTTAATAATTTAATAAAAAAATATAAAATATAGTCATTTTAAATAACAAAATAAATTAATCTAATATTTAAATAAATAATAAAGTAGTTTAAAACAACATCCCTCCACCAAAATTTTTGATGGCGCACAATAACTCTGCACCCTCCTCATATCCCTCCAATGTGGTCGGCTCACTCTTGATTAAAGTTTGAATAATAAAATAGAAGAATGACCCGTAACCGGCAAGCAAAATTACAAACCTTGATTGAACTGACACACACTTAATTATCTTATTTCCAGTCAAATCAAATGTTAAGCATTAAAAACTCAAAAAACACACACATATCGCCCTCTCCAAACAAAGTCTATAACATATATTAAACCCCGAAATAATAATTAGCACCTACCACTTCATGCTTGGAACACCTAATAATTGCTAATACACTGCACGCACACTGTCCAAGAATGAACATAATGAACGAAAACAGATGAAAATTGTATTAAAAAATGCAAATAATCTCTTTAAATGTGTGTTGCCTTGAACCTGACCGCACTCTGTGAATTTATTACTATTTTATTGCGTGGAACAGGCGGCCTCGCTTGCCAAATGCTGCAAAAGGCCAGTTGTGGCGACGGGGGCGCAGAGCCTAACAGGCGCCGAGCAGCTCACCGACCAAAAAAGCTCCGAACAAAAAAAAAAAAAAAAATTAATTCAAAATTATAGTTGAAAATATGATTGAACTTTTCAAAAAACGAATTCGGGAAACGAACGGCGATGAAATTACATTGCTCAATGAGACAAGCAATCTGTCTCGCTGCCCATTCATACATGAAAAATTATTACCTTGTTTTGTCTAAACAAGCTATTCAAAAGCTTAATCTTTTACACTGGAAACACGGGATGTTGATGCATACATCAACACTTTTTTTGCGAAAGAGGCGCCGTGTAAGCTATACTTCAGCACGTCTAAGTTTATAAGCAAAAGAGTCCAAGCAAATCTTCTGCTCTTCAATAGGTTTCTTCCTTCCATTGAATTTTAATACTACGTTAGATTTTCTCTAGTGCAATGCATTTTAGTATTTTAACAATTGTTCGTGGGGGATTCGACTGCTTTGTGTTATTGTACATAAAAAAATACGGTAAGCATAGTATTTGCATGTTATTTACTTGTGTGTGCGTAATATTTACATGTTGTAGACAACAGTTTAGGTAAACTTTTCAGTTTCAAAAAAGAACAATTTGACCATAATCACGCGATTATCTCCTCTTTGCTTCAAACACTAGTTTTTTTAATTAAAAAAAATACCATTGGACAATCCCATTCGTATTTCATACTAAATTTAATGCCTTTTTACGAATCCGGATTTTATTGGTTTTCCGGGAAAGATTTCAGTTTCTGATTTTGAGGGGAATATTTATACTTCAATTCAGAAGTATAATCAGTATATTGTTGTCATATTTTGACCGACAAAAAAGTGTGATTAATTACATATATCAAATGCAAATTCGAGAGATATTTATAGCTACATCAACTTTGATGTTTAAAATATTTCTTTTTTCCCAAACACAATGGTGTATTCAAGGAGCTATTTCATTCCAAATAACTTTGAGATATGAAGTAAAAATGTACATTGTATTCCAAAATTAAATATTTGTCATAATCCGATTTTTGGCTACACGAAAAACAGAACGTTACGCTCGATAGGAATTTAAGTGAATCTGAAAACTTTTTAAGAGTAGTATTTGACGAGTAGTAGTTTGGTTTTATAAGCAATAGTTAAAATTCAGAGTTATTCCTTTATGTTTCTAGTTAAATGTTTAACGATATTTTTAATCACTTAAATTGGTAAATGGTATTAATATTTTATTTTCAATGTCAAGATTTTCACATTTCAGCTTACAAATGTTTCTGTTTATAAATTTATATGCTGATTGGGCACAATAGAATAGTCTCATCCTTTCCATTGGTATTAGAGCACTTGACAGTAGGTTACATATAGCTCATGTCAAAAACGTCGTTTTATTTTTAAACCCCAATTTGTTGAGTTATTTGCAGAAAGAAAGTCGTGTGTGTGTCTTCTCGCACGTGCACATTTTTTTAAACTTACAATAATAATAATTAGTATTGACTTTTAGCCAGCTTCACACTTTTTAAATTTTGTAACTATTTATTTTCGGTGAAATGATGAAGTCTATTTGGGGCACGGTAATGAAGAAGTGTTATTTGAAATAGAATATTTGTTTGAAATGATTGAGAGTTGACTGCTATTCTTGAAAACCAGGCCCTTTGTTGTAGGGGGCTTTGAGAAATCAATATATTAACAGTTGACGTGGTTTTTGTTGTTCACCGATAAAATTTTCACCCTTTGACCCCGCCCCCAGGACAACTTTAAAATAACGAGCCTGTCTATATGCTAATTTTAGCGCATTTTTTAACTCCCAAAAGAAATATATATATTTTTTAATTTGGAACTTTTTTTATGCTAAAAGAATACACAGATCTAGTTTCATACATCCATTGCATGTTTTACTTATAAAAAAATTAATAAATGCATATCGAAATAGGACTCTAAGAAAAAGATCATCAGGTAAAGCGATCTTGGAGATTACGGTAAAACTGTTTGTTGAACCTTTACTCATTGATTGCGTTACATGAACAATTTGAATTTGGCACAAAAGAAATTTCAGTCATGTACTTTTTTTTACTTAAACTATTGAAAAACCTATTATTTTAGTTTGAGCTTCTAAAATTTAATATTCTTATTATTCTAACGCTTATAACGAAATAAATGTTTCGGGATATTTAAAAAAAACCTACTGCTTAAAAAATAGAACAAAAATTGGGAATAATCATTTTGAAAAGAATGAAATTATAATGTTATGTGTGAAGGAGTTTTTCGACGTTTGGAAGTACTTTTTAAGTGTGGGGGGGGGGGAGGGGCATTACAAATTACAGCAGTAGGTGAAACTAGAGCTTGGAACGCCACCAAGTATTCCTGAAATAAAGAGAAACATTTCAAGCAGTGATTTTCTTTCAGTAACCATTTTTTTAAATCTTAAAAAGTGTTTTAATAAATGTGTTTCAGTTCGATAAAACACAAGTTGTTCACGCTTTTTTTTTCTTAAAAAAAAGTTGTACGCGAAACTTATTTTTTCTAAATTATATTTGTCTATAAAACATCACTGCTGGTGTTAACTATCGAACGCTACTGCATAAGGCGCTCAGAAGACATTTGCACGAGGGCGCCGATCAGGCTTGGCGCGGCCCTGATTATACCAAACTTAATTTTGCTGTAAAAAAAAAAAAATAGAAAAAAAAAGTGAGACCCTTGCGGATAATAGCCGAAGAATTTTGAAGTGCGCCCTTTGGAGGTTTGGGTTGGCGCCCTCATGGGGGAGCCAGTCCGCCCCTGGTCTGCAGTATACCTGTATATTTGTGCAGCTTTAACGTTGGATTAAAACTTCACAAAATACCGTATTTTTCACCGTATAAGAAGCACCCAATTTTAAGTTAAATCTCCCAATTGTAATTAATCTTAAATGTATGCCGTATAAGTCTTATACGCCGAAAAATACGATAGGTCGAAAAAAGTGGACTACAATCGCGTGTGGATGTCGACTTATAGAGGTTCTTGTAAATGTAAGTCAAGTTAGAGAGATTCTCACCCATTGAAATTAACATTGGACCAACCATTGGGAAAATCAATGTCGACTTACTGAGTGTTTCTCAACCTTTTTTACCCTACGGCACACTTGCAGGATTGCTCGATCCTCGCGCCTCACCGAATCGAATTTCATAATGCCCAAGGACAATGTTTTCATCACTCACTAATAATAGCAATGTTTTCTATGTAGATGGGTCTTTCCGAAGAAAATGGTACAAATCATGTCCGAGAATTTAGATTTTTTTAAAATCAATTTTAATAACTACCACCCATTAAGTGTATTTTTGTTGGTTCTCCATTTAATTTTGTGCCATCAAGTATCCATTGATTAGGCATAATCCATTTAGAAATGACACAAAAAAAAATTATCTTTGTCAGAAGAAGAAAATGACATGTCCCAGCTTCAAATTGCTAGAATTTTAAATGTGATTTAAATATAAACTGAAATGTAACAACAAAATAAATGACACTGCACTGCACAAAAGATGCTTCTGACACAATTTCTGCAGATTACGCAAATGAAAAAAAATTCCCCAAAATACACCATTATTTATCCATGTCCCTAGATTGTCTATGTTTCGAATTGTCCACTCTGTAAAATGCCTTTTGGAAATAAAATAAGCAATTGCATTCAATCTGATATATTTTTTAAAAAATATAGGTAGTATAACTGCCGTGATTAGCTTGATACATTGAATTATATATTCAATAACCAGGGTGAGCCTAATTCTTCTCTTATGATAGTTAATTTGAACTGTTGGATGACCACTCTGTTAGAGCCGATTTCATGATGAAAAAAAATCGATTTTTTCTTGAAATTGCTTACAAACTTACAGTTTTAGGCTGTTTATTCCACTTTATGCTTGTTCTGTGATTCTAACTTTTCTTCGTGATTATACAGATATTTTTAAAGGCTTATTTGTCCACTCTGTTACATGTTCACTCTGTTACACAAAGTGATCAAAATATTTAAAATCCTTTCGTAAATGAGTCATGTACTAGTTATTTACACTTCATTATACACAAATAAATGGAAACTCAATAAAGAAAATATGATTAGTTGGTGGAAATTATTTAAATTGAGAATCTTAAGTAAAGAGTTTCAGACATGATTTGTACCATTTTCGTCGGAATGACCCAGATAAAACAAACAATATAACTAACGAAGAGTATTTAGCATTATTTAAATATTTAAGGTGCTTTATAGACTGTTTCAAAGATAGAAACTTGATTAAGGTTCATCATGAATTTCAGTGCTTATTTCGATGATTGATGCCTTAATGAACAAGATCATTTTTTTTTATTCCTCTCGGGAAAAGCTATATGAAATTTGCAAAATGTTGGCGTTAGACATGATCTCTTGTTGTTCCTGAGACATATCCCCGTGACTTCCAGGGCGCCGATTCAAACGAGTACCGGGGGGATGTTTTACATTTCGCGTAATTACATACAACATGCGGAAGCTGTTGATTTTCCAGTTCGGAAGTTTTTTAAAGAGGGGGAGATTAATTTTCCTACTTACCACTTACTACGTATCTAATCAAACACAACTAACTTTGGAGGGTGGGGGGGGGGGGGTGGCACATTATTTTATTTATAAAATATAGAGTATCAGCCAAAGAGTGAGAGGCAGTCGAACGTATTCCTTCTCTTTCCTGCTACCAAAGGCATTCAAAAATTGAGTTTTAAGAGCCTCAACTCCTTAATGATTTCGGGCGAATATTTTGAACATCCCCTATCATCATGAAAGGTAGTCAAAATTTCCATTTTCCGGAACTTCAGTTTCGAAAAATTACCGGAGGAACGCCTCTAAATCTCACCTCTTTCTTTGACGTCATCAAAGATGGACTACGCTTCCGTTTTTAGGACTTTAATTCCGAAACGTCGCCGCTGCCAAGTCCCCCAAGGGAGTTTGATCCTCCCTTGTATTATTCAACCGCGAAGAGTTGGCCGGTGTCAATCAAATGAGAAAACGAGTCCATTTCTTAAAATAGGTAGAGAAGGAAGAAACTCCAGTGTGCCATATTTGCAAGTTTAGCGACATTTTGGCGAAGTGATAAATTTTATGAAATATTAAATAATTCTTCGAGCTTTATAGCAAACCATTTGAAATTTATCGTCTGTAACATTTATTGCACTCACTTACACTATTTAATGCAGCCACAACTGCATTTGGCGAGGAAGTCTTTGCTTTCTTTATTGCAACCCTTATGTTACCATTTTGTTTTTAAATTTAAATGAACAGTTGGAGGCGTTGCAGTCAAGGGCCAATGGCTGCGGAAATATATAAAACCAAGACCCACCTACTTTCTTGTATCCAATGAGAAATCTTTCTCGATTGTGCAAAAATTAAAATATTTTCCTCTTTGGCTAATTTCTCAAATTGAAAGCCCAATTAAAGGTAAGCAAGGTGACGTATTCAAGCTTTATAACCAATGCCGCAATTGTGAATCCTATTCCTCAATTTTCATCTGCGTATCACCCCTCCCTAAAAATGGAGAATCCTGAAAAAAGGAGGAGTCATTATGCCATCTCTGCGAAGTTGAATAATATTCGTTATTGTGATTTTCTGCATTTTGAAACTCCGACGACTAAAGTCAAATTTGAACCTGCTGTACTTGACGTAAGATGCCAACTCGTAGGTCGTAGCCATTATTTAGGTTTAGTCTTGATAGTACAAGATCCGGCTTGGGTTTACCTTACCCTCATCGAGTTTCCTAGTATGTTATAGGTAAAAATGTAGATAAAAATATTACAATCGTGACGGTATAAGGCTCACTAAGCAAAAGTGCCTCTTTCATAGGGTTGTCGCGATTTTAAAATTTCAGTAATGCAGTCATTTTGCAGATTTTCTGCAGTTATCTTCAAGTTAAAGAAGAAATTTAACAGAAAGCTGCAAATTTTTTGCAGATTTTTTTAAAAGCACATAATTCAGAAACTCTTTATCGCCTAACCATTTTCTTACGAAAATGCAGAGTTTTGAGCTGAATAAGTGTTATATTTGGGAGCTATTTAGACCTGCTTTCAATTTTCAAAAAACTGCAGAATCTTGCAAAATGGAAAGTTACCTACAAAAAAACTGCAGTTTTACTAAACTACTGGAACTTCAAATCGTGACAACCTTATGATTGGATCACTTTTGGTTAGATAGCCATATGCTATCGTGTTATAGGGATATGTTTATCTACATTTTTATGTATAACTTATTAGGAAACTCGATTGAGGGTAGTTCAACCTAGGCAGGGCGCGACTAACTAAAAGTGAGGCCCAAGGCCGACAATATTTTGGAGGCGCCCCTCCACGTTCTAACTTTTTAAGTCAACAAAAAATAAACTTTTTTCGGGCTGGGTCCACTTCGGCGAACCTTGAATTTAGCTGAAGAGTTTTAAAGCTAATTCTCAAGAAAGAAATATTTTTTACTTGCATAAAATAAAAACTCTTTTGATACTTAAGAAATATTTCTCTTATTGATGATTAAGAGAGATAGTAATTAAGTATCAAGAGTTTTTTTTTTCAATTAATAAATTATTTTCTTTTTAATATACGGGTGAATGTCAAGAAAAGTGCTAATTCAAGTCATAAATGAATTTCCCATGCACTTCCAAATAAAAACCAAAAAATTTTCTATTTTTATACTGTAAACTTCGTTGCACATACAATCCATAACAAAATTTTTAGATTTTGATTTAATTCGTGACAGTAGAACTCTTTTTATTGCTTCAATGTCATGTCGGCAACGCGTCACATCCGAATCGCAAATTTTTAAAAAATCCTGTTGATTGTAAAACATCGCAGTACTGTCTAAAATTTTTTCGTGCGACCGCCGCCGCATCGGCGCACGCGCCAAGTCTCTTCGGACTTTCTCGAAATAGGGGGGAAAAGCAACGCGGAAGTAGTAAGCGAACAAAAGCTGAAGGCATCGGGTAGTGCGCATCCAAAACCTAACTCCCCTTTTTCAGATGGAAGCGTCCGTGGCTACCAGGCGCACAAAACGCAAACAGACAGTAGAAACATATACTGAAGGAAATAACGTGTTTTATGTTCGACTATGAAGATTAACCCTTGTGGTTTAGATAAAATGAATTTATATTGATAAATAAATGCAATTTCTGCTCGTCACAAGTTTTCACAACATAACGAGAGCGCTAACTTCCGCGATGATAATTTCAAGACAAAACATTTTTTGGTATTAATAAAGTGCGCTGGGTGAAGCCCTAATATATGATGTTGAAGTTTCTATCGAAAGTTTTCATTTCAGTTGCATTAAATTACAGGTAAGATTTGTTCAATCTTGACTTTTCCGTTTCTATACCAAATGAAGTGTCATGTCGACAGCGGAAATTAAGACACAAAATAAATTAATTTTTCAATCTATTATTGCATAATGAAAAAGAAATCTATTGCCATGGACATAATAATGTGTTTTTATTCTCGAATCTTTAGTTAGGAATGTTCAGCTATCATATTGGCGGGAAATTTGTCATGTCGGCAGTGTCGAAGTAGAAGATATTTGATGCGAAACTGATGCGTGCGTTACCTTTTTTTTTCGCAATTCTTTCTTCGAGTTAGGAGTTTGTTGAGTTGAGTTTTAAAATACAAAGATAATTTCAAGTGCATTGTTTTTCCTGCCAATTTTTCCCATTATTTCTAAGCAGTTTATCTATTGTTTTTTTAAATGCTTCAAAAACATTAATTTTTTCGCAAAATTTGAGTTTTCAAACAAAATTATTGCCATCTTTCACCCTCTTTTCTTTTACACTAATATTCAGACCTTCGTTCGTAACTACTGCACCCAAAAATATAATTTTATTTTAAAATGGAAAACTTGCTAACAGTTTAGTGCAAATCTCCCTCCCCCGCCGAACTCTGTCTTGAATTTCGTTTTTTAAGATTGTGTTTTTAACTATTAACCTATTTATCTGTTTGAAAAAAACTTTGTTACTTGCACTTATTTAAACTTTAATTAACTTTTATTAGTCTGTAATTTTATTTATGAAACAAAGAAGTGTTCAGGCTGTGTAAATATTATGTTCTAAGTAATAATTATTTTCTTTATGAAGATAAAAGGCAGTGAAAGTGTTTACTTTTGTACACCAAGTGTAAAATCTGTAATATTTGTCAGATCGGTAGCATTCTCATCATGTCGGTAACGCTCAAAGAACAACCCCCCTAAAATGGGGGTAAGTGTTCACCTTGACCATGCCCCTTTTTGAAAAAAAAATGTTACTAATGTGCATTCGAAATACCGTATTAATTTTATTTTCTGAGTATCTTTAAAAATTGAAAATTTCCATGGTCAAATTGGCACTTTTCCTGATATTCACCCATGCATAATTCTTTTATGCTGCACATCAGTTTTTAGAAAATTAAGGGCCCCTTAGGAAGAGGGGGGCCCAGCCCCCAGCCTAGTTGGCCTGTGCCATAATCAGGCCCTGAACCTAGGTGGGATCTTAGACTATGAGGATTAATAGTTCTGATGAACTTTTTTTTAAGAACTTATCGCACTAAATTTTAGTTCATCGACACGACTTCATTCAACATTAAACTAGTAGCAAGACACTTTATCTTAAGAATCAGTTTGAAGTGCTGTTTTTCCACATGAAAAAACTACCTATCTCTAAATGGCTCCTCATTTGAATCGATTGGCTATCTCGGGTGCAAAGTTCTTCACGTGTCTTTCAGATAAACTGTTGACAGATAAATAAAATTTGTGGAAGGTAATTCGATTACTATTTGGACAGATAAAGGACCATGACACACGATTGGGGGAGAAAGGTAAGTTGTTCGCATAATTATGAGCTAAATCGATCAACTGACAGATTTTTTGTTTAAATAAAATTTAGACTCTTTTCAAAAGCATATAAAATTGTATTTTTCAGCTTATAAAACGTATTTAAGGGCAGGGACATCCCACTAGGAGGTCACGGGAGAATGCTGTGACCTTCCAAAAGTTTCCTTACATGGCAAATTTTGTCTGACGATGTGTCAATTTTGGGGACATAACTACATTTTTAAATGTCCGAATATCCTTTTTCATTAGATCTATTTTTTGTACATACTCGTATTTTAATATTCGGTTAAAGTTGGAATCTTACAGAAAATTTGCTTGGCTACTTCCAAAATAATTTTAAATGTACGTTAAGAAATTAATATTTAGGATGAATTTTAAAAATAAGTCTTTTTTTTACCTTTAACTATTGCATTACTACGTAATTTTACAAAACAGTTTTCTCTTAAATACGTAATTTTATTGTAATTTTAGTTTAGCAGTGACAAAAAGCGGAAATCCTTGCTCTGTTCTTTGCTATACGTTAGACATGAAAGCGAATGAATAAACGCAAAAACAAAGTTTTAAAAGCACAAGTAGGTAAAATTTTTAAAAGAGGCCCACCCCTAGGAGGGGTCTAGCCTCCTTCGTCAGTGCCAAGCAAGAAATTGCTTGGCACTTGGCACTGACGAACAGGGGTGCCCAACCCCCCCAAGCTCCATGGCGCAAATTCCCCCCCCCCCCAAATTTTTCACAACCCTCTTGTGCTTTTTATTTTAATTTTCACCCCTCTTTTTTATTTTATTTATTTTTAAATATTATTCATTTATTTATTGTTTAAATATTATTTATTTGTTTTCAAATATTATTTATTTATTTATTTTTAAATATTATTTATTTATTTATTTTTAAATATTATTTTATTTTAATCATAACTCTTACTTTTTTGTATATTATTAGTTTTTTAAAAGTTCGACTTATGCACAGAATAGAATCGCATTTCTTCCCTTTCAGACGCTAAACACACACACATGTACACACAAAATAAATAAGTAAATAAATAAATAATAATAGGGAAATAAAAGAAATGCTTTAAATTAAAAAAAATAAATTAAAGTATAATTTTTATTAAAAAATCCGAAAATTATTTAAATTGAAAAAATTAATTAATAAATAATTTAAATAAAAAAATAAAAATAAATAAATAAATTAGTTTAAAAAAATCCCCCCAAAAATTTTGATGGCGCAACTTGCGCCATAATCCCCCCCTGTGGGCACCCCTGCTGACGAAGGAGGCTGGGGCCTTCGAAACATATATTCGAAACAAAATTTTACCTACTTGTGCTTTTAAAACGTTGTTTTTTTGCTTTTATTCATCTTCTGCACAAAGTGCTATTTTAATGAAATTATGATTTTAATGAAAGCGAATATTTAATTGAAAGTTGTGAAGAATATGTTTTGAAAATTATTAAGAATTATCTTGTGCTAAAATTACTTAAAACCAAGTACTTAGAGCTGAATTATCTTTCTTACGCTATTTGTTTTTTGAAAAAAAAAAAATGCATTCTGAAGTAAATTGTTGTAAATATGATCCTGAAATTAATGCAGCACAGTTTCGACTGAAATATTTATTCTTTCATTTGACATTTAATTTTTTGGAGCGAACATTTCTTCACCGGCATGTATAGTGTATAGATTAGAAACTTTTTTTTAAAAAAGGAGAATATTGTCGGCCCCGCTTAAACGAATACTGTTGGTTCCAAGAAATATTATTCGATTAAACGGGGTATTTGATTAAGCGGGGATCTTTAACATTACGTCTATGGCATGGGTTCCGGAATATTTTATTCATATAAACGGGGTATTCGTAAATCCGTTACCCGATTAAGCGGGGACGACAGTATTTGTAATATGATTGCCAAACTTGCCTGATATGATCTCCACGATTTTAGGTAATGCTATAAAAAATGTAAAAATATCAAATTTGAGTAAGTCACAATAGTGCACTTCTTATCGCCAATTGTGTTGAAAATTTCCTCATTTATTCTGCCGCCTTCTTAAATTTCCTTAATAAACTTTTTAAACTTAGTTTTCTAAAAAAAAAAAATCATTAATTTAATGTAAACCAAGTGACAACTTATAAGTTGATAAGTTTTATGAGTTGTATCGACTTGAACAAACTCATATGTAAATGTGCAAATTATTGTAGAAAAGGTAAATTTCTACGGAAAAAAATTTATGTAAAAAAAAAGTAAGTTGAATTAAAACTGCCCTACTTAGGGAAGGGCAGTTGGCGCTTCCTAGGCCCCTTTGGCTACGCCCATGCGGATCACGCTTAAAATTTACCCATTTGAGTTTTTATCCTTCAACCCCGATTTTCTCACTTATTTAAAAAACCGATTGCACTCACTTTCATAAGATTCCCTAGGTTTTGCTTACTGTGTGATTTTGCTGCTTGAATAACTTCCTGATTTGAGTTATTTTTTATTCTTTTGAAATTTTATGCGGGACTGTGCGGGACAATATGACCGTTCTCCGTTTAAATGGACCTATATAATGTATAATTTTAGCAAAAAAAAAAAAAAATCAACAGACTGAAGGCTGTTGTTAAATATAATAATTAAAAACTAAAAACCGCGTTTTTCTGCAAAGCTCAAAGATTTATTTATGTTTCACTTTTTCTCCTTTCGCTGTCAAGTAGAGTAAACAAAATTCTGAAATTGTCCCAGTATTTATTTTCAAACGTTATGACAACCGTTTGTTTATACAGCTAAGTACCGAGTCATAAAAGTAAACGGATGGCTAATGCGATAAAGCTGTTTCAACATTAATGGCAATGCTGTCGTTTACAAATCACTTATCACTTTTAGGCGTGAGAACTAAATCTTCGTTTATTACGAGGTGGAGAATATAAGAGATCAATATGTGAATGCTTCGTAGTTTGACAGTGATCGTTTTATAATCGGGGCCTGACTAGCTGTGTCGCCCGGCTTTGCATGGGATCTACATTGAGAATAAACGTTTTATTAAGTGACGCGTGTGTCTAAAAGTCCCGAAGTCTATTGTGCCGGCACGCAGTACGAAAAATTTATCAATCGCCCTAGTACAGGAAAAGCCTACAAGGAAAAGCAAGAATTTTATTTGTTTATATTCAAGAAAAAATGCCAACACCTTTTTCTTTTCTATGATGCCTTTTATCGTATTCAATTTATTTCACGCTCGTGCAGACGATAATTATATCCAATTTAAAATTGATATTTTCAAACTTGAAAATGCCCATATCTTTTTTCCGGATGAAGTTAGTGGTTAGGAGTTGTCGAAACCCTCGGAAGGAAATTTCCTAAAAAGGTATTTTTTGCGAACTTTCCAATGAGACCAAAATCGAGAAAATCTGATAATTATTTCAAGTAGAAAGAGCCATTTCACGCTATTTTTGGGGTTTTTAACCCATTAATGCCTAGCGTTCCTTTTTAGGGACGGTCCAAAAAAAGGTGTGAATTTCCCCAAAATGAACATTTCAATCAAATAATAGTGTTCAATTAGTACCTTGGTATTGTTTCAATTCGTTGTTAACAGATTGCAGCACATAACCATTGTAAAGTGTGTTCTGTAGCAGTTTTAATATGACCTTTATCAAAAATGACATCGTTCACAAATTCGAGTAAAAAAGCTAAATTTTCAAAGTTATTCCCAGCTTCCCGGTTTATGTTAATTGCTGATTTTATTTCTTCGTATAAAATGTCTTTTTAAATATTATATCGTAGACAGAAAAATTTTTTAGTAAAACAAGTATGTACCCTCTGAGGTCGATTGTAACTTTTGAGGGACGATTTTTCTTTCCTTATTAAAACAATTACTTTTTACATAATATTTTTTTTATTATTTTTCCTGTCCATTAAACACCGTTTGTAACCAGTATACAAAATATCTTTGGAAAAAAAAATGTCAGGCATTAATGGGTTAAGTAAAAATTCGATTTAAAAAATCACGATTGCTTATTGGTATCACTTGACCTAGGATATATTCTTTGGATTTTTCAGATTGTCTTGCCGAAGAGAATAATTCTAGCTTCGTTGCTTTTAATATTTTTTGAATTAGACTAATTTTCAAAAGCAGATTTTAAAGGTGTTTTTTTTTTTTTTTTTTTCGGTTTGTGAAATTTCGCTTTTTCAATAAAACATCTGTATAGAATAACTGAAATTGCAAAATTTCATGTAAATCCAAAATTTTCAGATTACTAATTTCCATCTTTTGAGATTGATAAGAAATAATCTTTGACAAGAAAACATGTGCCAATTGGCCATAAAAACCATATCTTCATTACAAACAATTATTTACTTATGGGTATGCCTCGTATTACCTAATCCATAAAATCATCAATTATATGAGGGGTAAGAATTTCTTCTTCATTCCATTACATTTGTAGAAACAAGAAACCCAACGAGTAAGGACTTATCGTTATTCATGATTTGAGAAGAACATAATTTGAGTGCAAGGGATCCAAATTCAGACTATTGAGTTATTTATTGTTTTTATTTATTATTATTATTTTTTTTTTTTTGCATCCTTCCTCCAGAATTTATAAAAAATTACACATCTTCTACCAACCTTCTTTTTTTTTTTTTCTCCAGGGGTACCACATTGCGGATCTCCGAACAGGTCTTCGTGACTGATGCTCGGAGCAGTAAAGGGACTTTTAATGAGCGAATTTGTTCTTAAATTTTTATTTGTTTTTAAATAATTGTCAGATTTATAATTTCATTCATTCCTTTCATTTTTAGTTTCCACCAAATAAAAACATAAAATTCCTTTAATTGAGTCAAGGAAAACTTCCCAATTATTCGGTTTTCTTACTTCTCTCAAATAATTTAAAATGTTAAAATGTTTCTTTTGCGCTTAGTTCTTCAAAATATTCCTTGGCAAAGCAGCTGGAATTCTTGTTTTTCTGAAGTAATTTAAACCCAGTACCTCGATACAGGGATGCCTCTGATTATAAAACATGCAGCGTATCTTAAGTATTGTTCTGGCATTCTGAAATCATAATTAAAAATTGGAAACGAAAAGTATAACATTAAATGAAAAAAATGATCAAAAAGCAAAAATTCGAATTCTCCCCCCCCCCCTCTCCCTGACTGTAGGGGAAGATGTGTTAAGCATAAAAAAAGGACTTTCTATTTTTTTATTTTTGAACCAGGAATATATTCCATTTTTTTCACACATCTGCAGTGTCAACTTGAATAAGCCTCCTTGCGGTGATTTAAGAAAATAGTATAAGATTCCGCAGTTTTACACGGGTACTAGACAGGTGTCTCATTGTAGGTCGGGTGGTCTTTTAGCGGGTGTTATCTTGAAGCTTATGGCGTGAAACACAGCTGAAACGTAATTTTAAAACAATGGATGAAAGATTACACGTGCGATTGATACTGATAAGATTAACAAGAATTCTGATTGCTTATCATTTCCAGAAATATCTCAATTAGTTTACTAAATTTCTAGAATAGTTCTTGAAATAAAACACGATAATATTATCTTTTTTCAAATTTATCATAGACTAAACTTATTGTGTTTCATTTAATAAAATAAATTGTTGGACTTCTTGCCTGACAAAAGTTTGTAAAAAAAAGTGTCTCATAAACAGGAATCATATAGTGGCGTAAATACTGAAAGGTAATTTTATATATTTTTTTTAACCTTTATTGGTTTAAAATGAGTAACGCGTGAGTGCAGGAAAATAATTTTATGTTTGCCATAAACAGACAGCTCCATAGTTTTGTCTCGATTGAACTATATTTTTATTTTGTGCATTTGTTTCTTTTATGCAAATCGAAAACTTTTTCCCTTTTAGAAATTGAAAATGCTCATCAATCCTGTTGGAACAGCTCTGACTAATTCAATTTTTTGGTTTTTCTTTCAGAAACTCAACGTCCATCAGCGACACCTATAGAGAAGCCCTTAAGTTCCCTGGTGAGTAATGTTTACGTTTCGTATGTCGTTGCGTAGCCTACGAAGATCGCGCTCCGCTTTACACCAGCCTGTAATTTTCCCTCAAAAAGCGAGGGACAGGGGCAAGGAATTTCGCCGCCAGATGTCGCGTTAACCGGGGCAAACAAAGCGCTTTTATAATGAAACCTTACGGGAATTTGACTGTCGGACGTGGTAGATTTTTCAAAAATTATGGGCATTTTTTTTCAAAATTTCAACTCACTAGCATTGTAACAACCCAGGTTGATCTCCAAAAGCTACTGAAAAGAAATTTTTTTGCTTGGAAATTAAATTAACGCTAGATGAACACGACTCTGTCAGTAATTGCGCTTCAGATTAAAAAATGAACAAGTTACTTTTGAAAAAGCAAAAAAATGTATCTTTTTTTTATTACAACATTTTTTCTAGGATTTTCAATCCTATGTGAAGTTATCAGCTGCCATTTAGCTGTTTCTGCGTTTTGCTAAATGCATTTTAAAACTTTAGGACGCAATAAAAATACTTTAAAAACTAATAATGCATCACAAAAAAATATTATTTTCCCATACATATACATGAGTGCAGCAGCAATCAAGTCTTATGCACTTTCACCCCATGATTTTTTTTTTAAAGTAAGTTATTTTTAAAAAGTTATATTAATTAAAAACCGTTTTTAATATTTTTAACTTTATTTTTTAAAAAGAATTATGAATTTAAATTTAAAAAATTGAAAAAACATTTTATTCAGAGAAATAAACTTGTTAAATAAAAAAATAAACGAAAATGAAAGAATAATGAAAATGAAAAAATAAATAAATAAATAAATAAAGATTTAAAAAATCATAATTTTTAACTCTGAAATTTGGGGGGGGGGGCACTAAAGATGGATCCTTTACTTTTGAAAGTGATAGAGCAGTCATCCTCTTTATCCCCTGTACGAGCCGCCTATGCTTCGAATGTCCCCCCCCCGCCCCCCAAAAAAGCCCGAGACCCCACCAGAAAGTGAAAGAGAAAATCTTTAAAGCTTTTCCCCGTAACAGTTTAGGGGACGGCATTATTTCCCCCTTGGCCCATCCGCCATCCCTCAAGCACCTCCGTAAACGAGACTCCCTCAAAATGATATAAAAAATGAACAAACTATTAAAACTAATATTAGCTTGCCTAAAAAACAGCAATAACGCAATCGGCGCCAGGAACACTCCCCCCCCCCCGTTAGTACACCCCGTTAGTCCCACATTGAAATGAGTTCTTTCAAGGCCAAACATTTTTGTATCGGGGCACACTATACAAGTAGGTGAATGAGGAGCAAAGTGAAATACAGGGGCAAAGTGAAATGGTGAAATATTTTCAGTTTGCAGCGCCACGTTTCAAGCAATATTTTAACTAAGTTCCTGAACATTTTGTTGATTCCTGTCAAGAACTAAATACTTCTGGAGATCAACGAAAAAACTATACAAGTGGTTTTTAGAATTTGATTCACTTATTGTCAGGGTTGGGTTTTTGACGTCAAAAACCAGTTTTTGACATGACATGTCGAAAACCTGTCGAAAACCCGTCGAAAACCTGTCAAAAACGTCGAAAACCTGTCGAAAACGTCAAAAACCTGTCGAAAACCTATCTAAAACTCAAATACAATGGTTATTGAGATTTTTTATAAACATGTAAGGTTTCTCATCCTGAAAAATATTAAATAAAATTTATACATCTTATCAATCAAGTTTAATAAGCATTAAATTAATAAATTTAATGAAAATTATTTCTCATTCTTTTAAACTAACTTGTTTTACCGTGAAAAAAGTTAAATATTAAAACTTAAATCCAGCTTTTAAAGTAGTTTTGTTTAAATGTTTATATAACTATCAATTAGTTATCTTATCAATCAAGTTTAATAAAAATTAAATTAATAAATTTAATGAAAATTAATTCACATTCTTTTAAATTAACTTGTTATGGAGTGAAAAAAGTTACAAATATTAAAACTTAAATCCAAATTTTAGAGTAGTTTTGTTTAAATGTTTTAATAACTATCAATTAGTTATCTTATCAATCAAGTTTAATTAAAATTAAATTAATAAATTTAAAAAAAATTAATTCGCATTCTTTTAAATTAACCCTTTGAAGCAGAAATGGGACACCGGTGTCCCACAGAACGAAACACCAATTTCTCATAAATATTTTACCTATTACGCAGAAAGGTACACCGTCGTCCTATACTGTACATCATAACCAGAAAATTATTAAAATGCTAAGTATATTATTTTCCCCTTATTTTGACGTAAATTAATACAAAATGATTGACAAAGTATGAACAAAACACTGATAAAAATTCTGCGTCAAAGGGTTAACTTGTTATGCCATGAAAAAAGTTACAAATATGAACTTAAATCTAGTTTTTAAAGAAGTTTTGTTTAAATCCAGTTTTGTTGTATCAGCAAGTCAAAGAATTGCAAGTACAACTGAAGCCATTAGCAGATATCCGAAATATGGTACAAGGAGACGACGCAACACTGGCTGATGCCTGTCGAGCATGTCCATTCCCTAGCAGAGGATTTTGGTCTTTCTCCACATCATGATGCTGTAATGAAACGCCTCTCTTCATATCTTCAACCATTTCACTATTTGGCGTACCTAATGCACCCAATATATAAAGGAGAAATCCTAAATGATTAGCAAAAGGAAATAGCTCGAAAATGGTTGCTTGAAATCCAACCAAATTCTTTTGAGCATTTAATTGCATTTGAAGCCGAATCTGCCCCTTATCCCGGTAGCTACTTTGCAGTTCAGAATATCTCAGCAAAAACATGGTGGAAAAGTTTTTAAAAAAAAGCAACATCTCGGCCGAATTTGTACAGCTGATGGTACAATTACATTCCAGCCCATGTAGCTCAGCGTCTATCGAGAGAATCTTCTCGAGTTTCGGACTCGTATACATTCTAAACTCAGAAATAGACTTGGCGTCCAAAAAGCGTCAAAACTGGTCTTTTGTTATCTCATACTCCGCGGGAAAAACGATTTAGATTGGGACTAAATACCTTAAGTAACTGTTAACTTAAGATGGTTTATTTTATGTATGTAAGTCTACAAATAATACCAGGCAAATTAACACTATGCAATTTCTGCTTTCTAAAATTTATAAATTGTAATTAGGTTTACGTTTTAATATACTGTTATTTATAATTAATTTTTATTCTCCTAATGATAGTAGCTCATTCATTTATTTTCCACATGTAAGCATCTCGTAGTATCCCAATTGAAGGGCTCGGGAGTAAATAATGGTATCTGACAAATTTTAAAAATCTGACTATATTTCAAATTAAAATTAAAAAAAATCACTTGTAAAAATTTATTAAGTATACCCAAGACACACAGCACTTAATTAATGTACCCACTTCATTTTTAAAATAAAAAAACCTGTTACAGTAATTTCTCAAAGCAATAAAACCATATTCAAAAGCCATATGTTTGATTTTTTTAAATGCTAGTTGCCATTATTTACTCCCGAGCCCTGCAATTATGTTTAGGATTGCTTATTACTTTATTTCAATAACCTAAAACTCCAAAAGTTTACTTCAGTGTCTGAAATCAGAAATTGTAAAATTCATTTGGAAATGTATTTTGATTATCAATATCAAATTTAAACATGTTTTGGACAGAAATTTAGGTTTTTGACAATTATGTCAAAAACCATGTCGAAAAGGGGTTTTTGACATGACGGTAAAAACCACGGTTAAAACCGGATAAAACCTCCGACTGTCAAAAACTTGCCAACCCTGCTTATTGTAATATTCGGAGGTTTCGAAAAATATTTATTGTTATGGTAAAATTCTTGTACTTATAGTTTTAAGTGCTAATTAGGATCTACTATTATCCAGTCAGTACTTATTTAGTTAATGTTAAGCATTTTTTGAATTTAAATGCTCAATGCAATTCGTCAAATGCTCGCTGGGCAAGGTGGATGGGGCGAAGTGAAATAGCCCATTCAGTTTACTTATTCATTTATGGTTTTTTTTTTTTTTTCACACTCATTGTTTTACACTAATCTATTATTTGCTTGATAAATATTTCATTTACATAAGATGTGTGAAAGTAAACATTATAAAATAACAAGAAACATATCGCTGTGGAAAATGACAAAATTTTAATCTCATGAATAAATTAAGAAAAAAAAGTGTGGCACTTAATATCTTAAACTAGCTTATATTTAAAAAGAGTGCAAGTTGCTCGGGATAAAAATCTTATGTGCTTCGCCCGTTGGCCCCGTTATCAATATTGTTGGTATTAGATAATGATAAAAATACCATCGAATGAATCAGAATGAATTTCATATCAGTTTCAGAGAAGCCTTATCATTCAAAATTCTCATTAAGATTATTATTAAAACAAGCTGCGTGGCCTGGCGTTGCACGGGCTACCTTAGAAATGAAAGCGATGTCAAGTGACACATCCGCTTTCGGCAGAGCAACAAACTCGCCGCCACGGCGGCTCGCTATAGCCAGCGCCCTCTACACACAGTGACAGTTGCCAAAACAATATTTTTAACAAACGCCATGTCTCGAGAAGAGCGAATTTGAAGATTTTTTTAAATTTCTTCCGAATTCTTTTATCAAACCTTATGTTAATTAAAACTAATGAGGCCTGAAAAATTACAATCGATCGGTACCTGGTTCGACGTTCAGCTCATTGGCATTCAGGAGAAACAAACAGGACATAGATACATATAAAGAAACTCAGTTTTCAAAAAAGTAGAGTACTGTTCATAGCAACCGTATACAACTATTCTCAGGAAATACTGGTTCGAATTAAAAATTCTTTTTGTGTTGAACAGCCCATTTATTCAGGAAGGCTGTAGACTATATAACATTGCACTGTATGTAAGAAGTTATTATTTTAGTTTAGAAATAATAATGGTCGAAAAGCACGAGCGGATTAGTTCCCATGCTCCTCGAGAGATGGCGTTCATTGGAGGCATTGTTTTGGCAACTGTGTGTAGAGGTCGCTGGCCGCAGCGAGCCGCCGTGGCGGTGAGTTTTAACGGACTCCGTAAAAAATTAGTTATTATTGCAAAAGTTATATATGCGCAAAAAACATTGCTGAAATTTTATTGAAAGTCACAAAAATGGAATACAAAATTTACATAAAAGACGTCCATGATATTATCAGTATTATTTTGTTTATTTACCTTTCAAAAAACCTGAATAAGGAATTTTTTTCAAGCTTAGACTAGAAAAAATAATGGATACCGGTCAATTTTTGTGCTGACCGGCTGCGGTTTACTGGACCACTAGTTGTGAATTGCTGATTTAGAAAAACTGATTGCTGATTGATGACGTGTATATTCGTGAAATCTCATTTCACTTTTCACTAAACAAATTTTTACTTTTTTAAAGGCACTTTTAGATAATTTCAATTCTATTTTTTCTCTAAAACAGAAAAAGCAAGAAAATTTTTAAATTATGGATACAACGCAAATTTTTTCAAATGGGAAAGGGGGCGAAATACTCAATTCATATTACATCGAAAAGCGACAAAAAACCATACAAACTGAAAAAAAAAAAACACTTATTTCCTAGAATCGAGGGAGGAATCGTTCATTTCTGACCCCCCTAAACGACGGATTATTATCTTATTAACTGAAGTTATTGATAAATCGATTAACTGTAGTAAATTTTTCATTTTTGTGTAAGACCGATTTTAAAACTGTTTTTAAAGTGCAAATTTGCCAAAAAGTATGTATCCCTTACACCTGTTTTGGAGCTACAAGAAACACCTTTATCAATACAGAAAGATGTTGTGTTTACTACCAAAAGGCCCAGGGGAAGAGATGGCGTCAACAATTTTTGTGACTTTCAATATAATTTCAGCAATGTTTTTTGCGTTTTTATAACTTATGCAATAATTACTAATTTATTACGGAGTCCGTTAAAACTCACCGCCACGGCGACTCGCTGCGGCCAGCAACCTCTACACACAGTTGCCAAAACAATACTTCCAATGAATGCCATCTCTCGAGGAGAGTGGAAACTAATCCGCTCGTGCTTTTCAACCAGAATTATTTCTAAACTAAAATAATAACTCCTTACACATAGTGCAATGTTAGTTAGCCTAAAGCCTTCCTGATAAAATGGGCTGTTCAACACAAAAAGAATTTTTAATTCGAACCAGTATTTCCTGAGAATAGTTGTTTATGGTTGCTATGAACAATACTCTACTTTTTTGAAAACTGAGTATAATTCTATGTATCTATGTCCTGTTTCTTTCTCCTGAATGCCAATGAGCTGAACGTCGAACCAGGTACCGATCGATCATAATTTTTCAGGCCTCATTAGTTTTAATTAACATAAGGTTTGATAAAAGAATTCGGAAGAAATTTAAAAAAATCTTCAAATTCGCTCTTCTCGAGACATGGCGTTTGTTAAAAATATTGTTTTGGCAACTGTCACTGTGTGTAGAGGGCGCTGGCCATAGCGAGCCGCCGTGGCGGCGAGTTTGTTGCTCTGCCGAAAGCGGATGTGTCACTTGACATCGTTTTCATTTCTAAGGTAGCCCGTGCAACGCCAGGCCACGCAGCTTGTTTTAATAATAATCTTAATGAGAATTTTGAATGATAAGGCTTCTCTGAAACTGATATGAAATTCATTCCGATTCATTCGATGGTATTTTTATCATTATCTAATACCAACAATATTGATAACGGGGCCAACGGGCGAAGCACATAAGATTTTTATCCCGAGCAACTTGCACTCTTTTTAAATATAAGCTAGTTTAAGATATTAAGTGCCACACTTTTTTTTTCTTAATTTATTCATGAGATTAAAATTTTGTCATTTTCCACAGCGATATGTTTCTTGTTATTTTATAATGTTTACTTTCACACATCTTATGTAAATGAAATATTTATCAAGCAAATAATAGATTAGTGTAAAACAATGAGTGTGAAAAAAAGTTCTTGACAGGAATCAACAAAATGTTCAGGAACTTAGTTAAAATATTGCTTGAAACGTGGCGCTGCAAACTGAAAATATTTCACCATTTCACACTTTGCCCCTGTATTTCACTTTGCTCCTCATTCACCTACTTGTATAGTGTGCCCCGATACAAAAATGTTTGGCCTTGAAAGAACTCATTTCAATGTGGGACTAACGGGGTGTACTAACGGGGGGGGGGAGTGTTCCTGGCGCCGATTGCGTTATTGCTGTTTTTTAGGCAAGCTAATATTAGTTTTAATTCTTTGTTCATTTTTTATATTATTTTGAGGGAGTCTCGTTTACGGAGGTGCTTGAGGGATGGCGGATGGGCCAAGGGGAAATAATGCCGTCCCCTAAAATGTTACGGGGAAAAGCTTTAAAGATTTTCTCTTTCACTTTCTGGTGGGGTCTCGGGCTTTTTTGGGGGGCGGGGGGGGGCATTCGAAGCATAGGCGGCTCGTACAGGGGATAAAGAGGATGACTGCTCTATCACTTTCAAAAGTAAAGGATCCATCCTTAGTGCCCCCCCCCCCCCAAATTTCAGAGTTAAAAATTATGATTTTTTAAATCTTTATTTATTTATTTATTTATTTTTTCATTTTCATTATTCTTTCATTTTCGTTTATTTTTTTATTTAACAAGTTTATTTCTCTGAATAAATGTTTTTTCAATTTTTTAAATTTAAATTCATAATTCTTTTTAAAAAATAAAGTTTAAAATATTAAAAACGGTTTTTAATTAATATAACTTTTTAAAAATAACTTACTTTAAAAAAAAATCATGGGGTGAAAGTGCATAAGACTTGATTGCTGCTGCACTCATGTATATGTATGGGAAAATAATATTTTTTTGTGATGCATTATTAGTTTTTAAAGTATTTTTATTGCGTCCTAAAGTTTTAAAATGCATTTAGCAAAACGCAGAAACAGCTAAATGGCAGCTGATAACTTCACATAGGATTGAAAATCCTAGAAAAAATGTTGTAATAAAAAAAAGATACATTTTTTTGCTTTTTCAAAAGTAACTTGTTCATTTTTTAATCTGAAGCGCAATTACTGACAGAGTGTGTTCATCTAGCGTTAATTTAATTTCCAAGCAAAAAAATTTCTTTTCAGTAGCTTTTGGAGATCATACTGAGTTGTTACAATTAAGGCTCGACCGCTGCATCGGCCAGGCCGATGCATCGGCGCCGATGGTTGAAATGTTTTCAATCGGCCATCGGCATCGGCCGCCGATGCTAACATGGAAAAAACATCGGCCCATCGGCCTCAAAAATATCTAAATGCCGATGCAAGGCCGATGTTTTTTTAAAAATTTTTTAAAAGTTTTCTCTATTTTTTACTTCACAATTAAAAGTATGTTCAGCATGTGGCTTGAAATCGGGCAGCAAACGGGACTAACGCAGTTCTGGGTTTTGGAATTTTCCGAATCGGGCAAATACCGAAATTTTCACAACACAGCAGACACTTTCCGAGTGATTGCTTTGATGCGAATTTTAAGAATTGAAGTAAAACCTCCGAATAGTGGAACCGGAAGTTTTGCCCGTTATTGGGAGGTGTTCGTTATTATGGAGGATTATGCTATTTCAGATTTTACCTATTAGTTTAATGCAGAGTTATAATATTGAACATGTACCGTTGCCATCTTGCACTACGATACTGAGAATTTGTGTATTATTTACTATATCTAGCTTGAACTCATTTCATTTTGCCTTTGCACTTTTAAATGCTAGCGTGCCTTTTCATTGCAATTATTTAAACACTCCCCCTAATTTCTTTTACCGTATCTTTCTATTAGAAGCATAGTTCGCCTCTAATTTCGCCTACGCATTTTTCTCCACAGTTCTATGAGATATTTTCTTTAAAAAATTTCAATTGTAAGTATGTCGACGGCCTCTATAACTTACTATCATATACTCATAACTCAAGTCTATTTTATTTAAACTATATCGGGGTGGGATACGATGGATACCATTTCGGAGAAGCTAAAATTCTGTTTTGGAGAGGAAAAATAATTATTTTGGAGCATACTGGAGGGGAAAAAAACACCGTCTTGGAGCAGGCTGAAGCAGGAAAATTACAATTTTAGTGCGACTGAAGCAAAAAAAAAAGAAAAAAAAAAAGAACGCCATTTTAATGCAAGATTCAGCAAAATAAAAAATCAAATTAGAAGCAACAATAGCAAAAAAGAAAAAAAAAGGTGCAAGCTGTCTCTTTTTTATGGTATTTAATTTTCAATAAAATAAGTTAGGTAACTGTCGCAGCTTTTAACGAACATGCAAATATTTCTGTTCATACATTTTAAATAAGTATAGCGAAATTCAAGCTATAACTTAGTATTGTGATTTATCTGTTGCCTTTTTAGGCTTCTTCCCCGTTAAAAAGGGGAAAAAAACGAAAAAGCATAAAAAGTGGTTTAATGCATCATAAAATTATCACCAGGTTCAAAAAAAAGTCAAACAGAAATAAAAACATTTAAAAAAATTTTCAAGAAATTAAAATTTGGAAAGTAGAGTTTTGAGATGGCGAATTTGTGTGTCGGTCAGTCTGCACCCCCCCCCCCCCAATGACTTTTTTGAATGAACATTCCAACTTGAACAAACTTTGTTTTTTGTTGGAAAGAACTCGGCGAGTACATCTCATTCCCATATTTTATTTTTTGATTTGAACAATTTTTGGTGAAACTTTGAACCGTTCGAACAACCTGTCCCGCGATACTAACTTTTTAGTGAACAGTCCGATTTAAACAAACTTTTTTTTTTGTTCGAAAGATCTCGGCAAGGATACTTCATTACCGTGTTTAAATTTTCCATTCAAACAATTTTGTGTTCAACATTGAACCGTTCAAACAACCTTTCCCCACCTAATAACTTTTAAGTGACCAGTCCGAATTGAATAAACTTTTTCTTGTTCGAAAGATCTCAGCGAGGACACCACATTCCCATATTTCGCTTTTTGATTTGAACCATTTTTCGTTCAATATTGAACCATTCAGAAAAAGACAACATTGCGCCTACGGGGAAATTTAAGTTTTATGTAGATCCTGAACTTAAAGCAGGACCGTCATTTGAAGTTTTTCCGGGGGGAGGCGGGCAAAGAGTCCAAACACAATGCAATTTTATCGGAAAACATAAAAAACCACGCCCACTTATATGGAAATATATTGATTTCTCAAAGTCAGGGGGGGAAGCAATTGACCCCCTCCTGACCCCCTAAATGACGGGCCTGATTTAAAGGCGGATTTCCTTAAAACTAACTTTAAGAAAATGGTTTTGATAAACAATGTATGTAAAGTACTTTTCTGAATGAGCTGCAGTGAGGACTCTGCTTCCGACTCCTTGACTCTGACTCCGCAAACATGGCAGAAATGCAGGCTCAGAAAAAAAGGACCCACTCCTACCGTTATAATTTTAGAGCTTTCGACTTCGACTGACGAATCTAATTTTTTAAAACCGACTCCGACACCAAGGGCGTAGCTAGGGGGGTGCAGGGGTATGCACCTGCACCCCCCTAGATCAGAGCCAACGGAAGGTCAATGTGACCTCCCATTTTATTAATTTTTTTGACAAACAATTTTGTCCCCTTTCATGCTTTTTATTGTAACATGCTGGTGCAGACAAATAAGTTCTTTTAGAAATATTGTATACCATCCATTGGTTTAAGGTGTGCATGACTGATTAAAGTATAGTTTTTTTGAGTTCATAATTTCTTCCTTTTTTTTGTGCAAAGAGAATTTCAAGCACTTTTTTCTCTTTCTTTCTTACTTTTTTCTTTCTGTTTTTATTGAAAAATTTGACTTTTATGCTAATTTTTGGGAACTTTATATAAACTGCGTTATTATATCTAGTATTGATTACTTTTCAGAAAATGATAGTAAGCTTGCCTGTTTTTGAGGAGAAAATTTTTAATTTACCGAATGAAACTCAGAACTTTACTGAATGATTAAAAAATAAATAGATAAAATACAAGAATGCATACTTATCTATGTCTACCAAAAGAGACTTGAGGCATCACGAAAATAAATAAATTAATTAAAGAAAAAAAATTAAAAAAAAAATTAAATAAAGAAGTTCAGCCTTGCAATACTGTCTCACTGTTTTCAAATTTCATCAGCCAATTTGTATCGGATAAGAACTTTTTTGGAGGTCACAGTGACCTCCTATTGGGGTGTCACTGCTTGCACCCCCCTAACGTGAGTCCGGGCTACGCCCTTGTCCGACACCGAATCTTCGACTCCAACTCCGCCCCTAAGGTAGAAATACAGGCTCGGAAAAAAAGACCGAGTCCTACTGTTAGAATTTTTGTGCCTTTGACTCTGACTCTACCTGTCGATTGCGACTGATGACTCCGACTTTTCAAACCCAACTCTGAATCCTCGACTCTAACTCTGACTCAGCAAACATTGCAGAGAAAATGCAGGCTGGGAAAAAATGACTGACTCCTACTCTTAAAAAATAACCGTACAGGCGACTTTTGTCTTTGTTTATTAATTTTTTTTATTTATTATTATCTATTTTTTTGGCAGACGATTTTTTTCTAACAAAAATTACTCATTTAAGAGAACATTTTATTATTTATTTAATCATTTTTTTGTTTTTAACTATTGGCAACGGATTAAAGATGAAATTCGAGACATTTTTTAGGAACGAGCTTTTTTTTTTAATTTGATAAAATGTTTTGATTTACTTCCTATTTTTAATTCTTTTTTTCAAAACAATTAGTTAATTTTTCTACGGAAGAACTATAAAAGCTGCATTGTTTAAAAGACGCAACAACTTTATTTTTTTTTGTTTACTTTTTAAGCGCCTATTTCATCAGATGAAATCTGCATATTTGGTTTTTAGAACTGAGCTTTTTGTGCTGACTGAAAAAGAAGTAGAATTAAATGAATATATGACCCATCAAATCTCTTATAAAACATTTATTTTTCTAAGCATTTGATTTTTTTTTTACCATCGGCCATCGGCCGATGGAAGAGGAGAAAAATCGGCCATCGACCATCGGCCAACTTTCAACAATCGGCCAACAATCGGCATCGGCCCATCGGCCAAAAAATGCCATCGGTCGAGCCTTAGTTACAATGCTAGTGAGTTGAAATTTTGAAAAAAAATGCCCATAATTTTTGAAAAATCTACCAAGTCCGACACTCAAAATCCCGTAGAAATTTCATTATAAATGCGCTTTGAGCCGACAGATGGCGCGTTTACGGTACTAATTTTTTCATCCCCTTTTAGCTTCAGAAATTGGTCGAAAATTACAGGCTGGTGTAAAGCGGAGCGCCCATCCACGTAGGCTACGGTACGACAGCTTATTGGCATTGATTTTCTTAACTCCTCAAGAATTGTAACGATGAACTTATATATTAGAGATATACCACAATTTTTGAGACTTGACCTCAAATAATACTGCTTGAAATTAGAATGTGATGAGAATTAGTTTCGATAAAACATTCCGAAGTATTGTTTAAAAACATTAAAGTAAACACAAAGCATAAGACACGTTGGTGATTTGTTTACGTGTTGGTGGACGAAAATTTGCAAGCCCAAAAACACGAAAGCAGTTGTATGTGTAGGTTTTTTTTCCGTGCTTCATCTGTACTTTTTTTTCTTCCTTAATATTTAAAATGAATAAGAACGTGCGATCTTTTAAATTTTCTGTTTTACCTAGCGGATATTGTTCGCTTTTTCTTCCTCTTCCGCCGGCAGCGAGCCTTTCCTTACCCAGTAGTATTTTAGTGAAGTAAAAGGGTATTTTTTAGATTCCTTATTTCTAAATCAAAGAAACTGACCTAAAAGGAGCCCCAAAAATGCATCGTGAGGGCACTCCAAACCAGTAAATTCGCCTCTAGCTGTTGGATTGTTTTTTTTTTTTTTTTTTTTGTTTTTTTCTAAATTTTGCACACATTGAAACAAAATTCTCTTGTACTATGAATATTGTTTCCAAAAGTGGTCCAGCAGATTTCAGACTAAAGTTTTTTTTTCCTCCCCACTCATCATTGTAGAAATGTTTTTGCACCATATTATGTTGCATTGCAATTCAATTATTAATTAGTGAAACAGATTTACCATTGTCTTATAATGCGTTCTACGAAATTAATTAAAGCATGATAAAAGTACAACGCTTGGGATCTACTCCCACATTAAAAAGAAATTTGTATTAGTACATTTTCAGAAAATGTTCTCACTTTGTTTAATTCTTACTGCATTGTTATTGAATTCTAATATTTGCATTCTCTCCAAGAATTTTTAATCCATTTTTCAGTCATTTTGTCCCCCTCCCCTGAAAATTCTAAGAGAAAGCTGAAGCTTCCTGATAGTCTAAGATCCCACCGCAGTTTATCTACACTCATAGCGTACACTCAGCACGTATATACCAAATTAAAGCACATTTTTTTCTGAACGTGATGCACTAAGTCTTCGTATGTAAAAGTGCCCGAAACCTATAGGCAGCCTGGCCTAAACAGGACATATGAATGTAGTATTTCTACACTCATTACGTATATATCAAATTAAAGCTGATTTTTTCCTGAACGTGGACCACTAAGGCTGCCTATGAAAAAGTGGCCGCAACCTCTAGGCAGCCTGGCCTAAACAGATCACATGAATGTAGTATTTCTACACACATCGAGTACACTCATCACGTATATATCAAATTAAAGCTGATTTTTTTTCTGAAAGTGATGCACTAAGGCTGCCTATGTAAAAGTGGCCGCAACCTGTAGGCAGCCTGGCATAACAGGTCACATAAAAGAAGTATTTCTACACTCATCGCGTACTCTCATCACTCATATATCAAATAAAAGCTGATTTTTTTCTGAACATGATGCACTAAGGCTGCCTATGTAAAAGTGTCCGCAACCTCTACGCAGCCTAGCCTAAACAGGTCACATAAATGTAGTATTTCTACACTCATCGCGTACACTCATCACGTATATGTCAAATTAAAGCTGATTTTTTTCTGAAAGTGATGCACTAAGGCTGCGTATGTAAAAATGGCCGCAATCTGTAGGCAGCCTGCATAGCAGGGCACATAAATGTCAAATTCTTCATTAATGTAACTTGTTTAGACCCGGCTGCCTACAGGTTGCGGCCACTTTTATATAGGCAGCTTTAGTGCATCACTTTTAGGAAAAAATCAGCTTTAATTTGATATATACGTGATGAGTGTACGCGATGAGTGTAGAAATACTACATTCATGTGACTTATTTAGGCCAGGCTGGCAAGAGGTTGCGGTCACTTTTATATAGGCAGCCTTAGTGCATCACTTTTAGAAAAAAATCAGCTTTAATTTGATAGATACGTGATGAGTGTACGCGATGAGTGTAGAAATACTACATTCATGTGACTTATTTAGGCCAGGCTGCCTAGAGGTTGCGGCCTCTTTTCCATAGGCAGCCTTAGTGCATCACTTTCAGAAAAAAATCAGCTTTCACTTAATATATACGTGATTAGTGTACGCGATTAGTGTAGAAATACTACATTCATGTGACCTGTTTAGAAAAGGCTGCCTAGAGGTTGCGGCCTCTTTTCCATAGGCAGCCTTAGTGCATCACGTTCAGGAAACAATCAGCTTTAATTTGATATATACGTGTTGAGTGTACGCAATGAGTGTAGAAAGACTACATTCATGTGACCTGTTTAGACCAGGCTGTCTATTGGTTGCGGTCACTTTTCCAGTGGAAGATTAGTGCATCACTTTCAGAAAAAAATCTGCTTTAATTTGATGTACATGTGATGTGTGTAAAAATTTGACATTTATGTGACCTATTATGCAGGCTGCCTACAAGTTGCGGCCACTTTTACGTAGGCAGCCTTAGTGCATCACTTTCAGAAAAAAATCAGCTTTCACTTAATATATACGTGATTAGTGTACGCGATGAGTGTAGAAATACTACATTCAGGTGACCTGTTTAGGCCAGGCTGCCTAGAGGTTGCGGCCACTTTTACATAGGCAGCCTTAGTGCATCACTTTCAGAAAAAAATCAGCTTTAATTTGATATATACGTGATGAGTGTACGCGATGAGTGTAGAAATACTACATTCATGTGACCTGTTTAGGCCAGGCTGCCTATAGGTTTCGGGCACTTTTACATCCGAAGACTTAGTGCATCACGTTCAGAAAAAAATGTGCTTTAATTTGATATATACGTGATGAGTGTACGCTATGAGTGTAGATAAACTGCGGTGGGATCTTAGACTATGAACCTTTTCAGTTATCATGAATCCATTATTTTACTGACCCCCTCTGTCAGATAATGCCGCTGGCTGTTTTCTAGTTTTGCTTAGTTAAATATTAAGATTTAATCTCACTTTTTCATTCTTCCCCCTTTTCAATATGAGCACCTTTGCTACATGCTTCCAGATTTTAAGTAGGGACTGATGATGTACACCTATCAGTATTAGACCATGTGGGCTGAATTGCATCTTTTAGCAGCATTTCAAACCTAAAGCTCCACTGTTCAGGTAAAAAAAAATTACATTTGACTAATTAGTACAGCTTTCACCCAAAGAAAAATTATTTTGGTATAACATTACCAAGTAGAAATCTCGCACAAAATCTCAATCATTTGTACAATTCTTCGTTTCTTTTTGTCATTCTAATATTTCATGAATTTTTAGCCTAAGGGTTACTCACTGCTGTCATCTATACAGCATGATCTAAAAATAAACTTTTTATGGTAGAATAAAAAAGAAGCGTAGTCATGCGTTTTAAGATCTAATATTTATTGAAAAAAGGATCTATTTAACTCAAAATTGTTTGGAACTTTTAACCAGTTTATCCATGTTTTTTAAATTTAGTTTTGGGAATGACAGAAAATAGATTTGTGTTCTCCATTACCCTTCGCATTCATCCCATACGTTGTTATTTTCTGTTCCCGAAACTGAAAAGAGCTTTTACAGTGACGTTCCAGCCATTCAAGCAACCATGGAATATGAGTGTGAGAGGGGCACCAAATTTTACCAGGATTTAGCCATCACATTGGCTTGATTGTGCCCTGATTAGTGTTGGCTGGTCTTAGCCTGAGCACCATGGATGCAAAACCTTCCGTCCCAGGACGGATTTGACAAAATCGCCAAGACGGAAAAAGATCCATCTCATTCCTTCAATATTTACTTCCAAAGAAAACAAATCTGAAGGGAATATAAAATCGGAGTTCTTAAAAGTGCATTTTAATCATTATTCCAATCTAAAACTATTAGTATCGGAGCTAGCTCTTCTTTCTCTCTCTTTCTGAATAAACGAAGTGGAGAACATAACTCCTTCGTCGCTGTTAGTTCTTTTCGACCTCATTCATTCCCTCCCTTAACTTCATCAAATATGGTTCAATTTCATTCGCGAGATTCTGAGGACCCCAGTACATATTTCTTGCAATATGATTATTTTGACATTAGATTTATGATTAGTAAATTGCTAGTTCGATGCCCCAAGTTTTTGTGTTCATTAGACCTGTGCCAAAAAGTCATGTGAACTGACTAAGCTGTTGGAAGGCTGCAAAAAATTTTCTTTAACTCCAACCAGACATTCAACTTTAAAAATAGAGATAGATGATGATTTGGCTTCTCAATAGTTAAACCAGTTATCCGTAGGTAAACCTAAGGCTTTACGCTAAGAGGTGGGGCGTGGCGGAGAAAAGTTATCCGTAGGTCTGTATTAGAGACAACGATGGCCTACCTACTTGCTGTCACTTTGCAAATGACTAAATTTCATGGCATTAAAAGAAATGTAAAAACTAAAATTGAAAAGTAATAAAATAAGCTAATTTGCAGTAGATCGGTTTTGAAAAAATTTATTTTTCAAAATAATATGGAGTGCAAAAGTATTGAAATTTCAAGCAAGTCATGCATTCTATGAACCACATATTGATGTTGACCTATTTCCAAAACTTTTTTTTCTCACATGCGGTAGAAATTAAGAAAATTAAATTCAAATAAATCTTTAAAAAACATGAAAATTGCATTGAAATCCAAAATGGTCAAAAGTTTTAAAGACAGAACAAAAAGTAAATATCTTGAAAAACACATGTTTAATTCATCAAAAATTGCTCTCCAATTTGCAAGCATTTCATTTCTGCATTTGTTCTGGAACTGAAATAGCTAAAAAGCAATGAGAAATGAAAACTTAAGAGATGTGGTGGTTTTGAAATTAATTGTCAATTCATTCACTCTACCGAATTTGTCACTGGTTTTCAGGGCTGCCGTTTGGGGGGGGGGGAATACTGGACCTCTAGTACCCGGGCCCAGAGCTTTGGGGGGCCCGTAAAGTTATGAACATGTTTTTCCAGTAATAGTGTCAATAATTTCATCAAAAAAAAAAAATCTCGCTTTCCATTGCCGATTCTTAATATGAAACAATTGCTAGTACAAACACTAATGAATGAAACACCCTTTGCGCAAAGGAAAATGTACCGCTTTTTAGAATCATCTGGCGATACAAAAAACGTGAAAATAAAATCAGATGCACACTTTTGTAACTCAAAAAGAAAAGGTTTTCCGAAAAATTTTTTTCTCCTTTTTTTTACAATTGCAAATGTGCTGAAACGATGGCATGAAAATATGCAATTGGGTGTTGGGTGCATGGGGGCCCGGCATTAAAATTGGTACCGGGCCCCATCGCTGGTAGCGGCCCTGCTGGTTTTACAGTGAAACTTGGAAGAGAAATCCAAGTTAGAATTTTGAGTAATGCAGAGTAATCAGTGAGACAGAAGGATCTCAAGTCAAGATAACTTCTTTAAATACAGCAATAAGAGACTGCAAAGTTATAATATTGGTTTTCAAGATTTTATTGAATGATCAAAACACTGAGCTACATGTAAAAAATAAGATATTAAAAATATTTGAAAAATGAAAGAAATAAGCTTTAACAATAGATTCAACAGAAAAGATGGAGTGCCCCACTAAAATCTGGAGATGTGTTAATTCTGGGTTTTATTTTCAATTGGAAAAACTCAACATCTTCCTCCTTTTCTATTAGTAAAGTTTCGTAGAACTGTGGCTCCATAGGCGGATTTAGGACAGAAAACCTGGGGGGGGGGGGGGGCAAGGTTTTTTTTACTATCTGCTACTACTACACCCCCCAAGGCTGTTTGATTATAGCGTTGCAAGTTTATGTGCGAATTAACGTGTACTAAAGAATCAATACATGGACATCTAAGATGGGTGAGGTAAAAAAAATATTGTTTGAAGGCACTAAGTAAGCAAAATAAAAATAAGTAAGCAATTGGAGTATATCGCACACAAACAGGGAATCTATAGTATATATCATTCTTTTAAAAAGGGAAAAATATGTTTCAAATTTTTGTCCGTGTTTGTCATTCTTAAAAACAAAGCAAATGTGATCAAGATTTTCCCCAAAAAAACTGGGGGGGGGGCAATGCCCCCCCATAAATCTGCCCATGTGTGGCTCCCAACATGACCCATAAGTAGGCTTGCGATCGCTCCGAACAGAGTCATCCACACTGGTTAAGAGGCCAAGTCAAGAAAAATTTTGAAGCATAATATTTGTTTTTTGGATCAATTCACTGGTATAAAACAGCCCTCACTCAAAAGCTCTGAGTGGCTCGTAGCAATTATTCTTGTCCATACATAGATTTGAAGAGAAACCATGTAGCTTGTTAGCATTTATTATTGCATGTTAATCAGTAAAAGTGGAATTACTGGAAAATGTACTGATGGAAGCTTGCGTTGAATTCTATAATAGGTTTGTTTATTGTATTTATTGAAATGTTGGAATTTTTGAATCTGTGAAAATCTTCAGTTTTGAAAGGATACTTTTTATTTTTAAACCGTAGAAAATTTTTCATACAAAAAATGTAATGTATTCTTTTTCAGTTCTGATTTTAAAAGATATTTGGATTGGAATAATATACATTTCTTTCTCTATGATTCTCTTAAACAAAAAAAAATATATAATAAAGTTCATTTTTCTTACTGATATAATGAAGTTGCCACACGCTGAAAAAGAATAGTAGGCATAAAAATCCTGAAAGAATACTCAGGGTTCCCACTTCTTTTTCAAAACAAAAAATAAGGACTTTCTAAGGACCTTTTTCAAAACAATTAAGGACCCTGAAAGTATTTATTAGTTATTAAATATGCATAAATTTTATGGGTTACACAAACACACCTTTATTTTCAAACATTTTTCTCCCAAAAAATATTTTTGAACCATTTATTATTACATTTCAAACCCAATACAAAGAAAAATTTTCAAAATAAAAAAAATTGTGATCTGAACTTTTTCCTTTTTTATGACAATTCCAAGGCTAGCGGCAATTTTACATCTAACACTGGACATTAAAGTACTAGCTTTGAGTACAAGATGCACTAGAATCTTTGAGGCTGCGCGTTGCAGAAAAAAATATAAAATATGTATTATACAAACACATTAAGTTAAAAAACGGGCCAATTTACTATCTTTCTCAAGGAAACAAAAAGCGGAAACAGATTTCAATAAAAGGCAAGGAGTTTCAATTTGATGCTACTTCTACTTAAATTTTGGTAAAATTAAGATAAAAATATTTTCGGAAAAAAAAATAGAACCAACTTCAGTTAGAAATTGCTCTAAAAAGTAAAAAATAATTTTTTTCTTTGAACACCATCAAAACTATATAGAATCATACCCAACCACAATTCAACTATGAATATAAATTTTAATGGATCCAGATTCGCATACATTTCATTGATTACCACACATTCGTGTAATGTTACATTCTGCTTTTAAATTTCAATGGTTTCTCTGAAAAATGTTGGCAAAATATAGTTAAATATCATTTTACCTATCGTTTTTGCGCCGACTTCAAAACTTATGTTTAAAAGTAGTTTCGATGGTGTTCAAAGAAAAAAATTATTTTTTACTTTTAGAGCAATTTCTAACTGAAGTTGGTTCTATTTTTTTTTTCCGAAAATATTTTATTTCATTCTTTTTAGTGTAAATGCACTTATGTCTAATAACTCAACACTCATGGTATTTGATACATTTTATTTGTTTGTAATGATGTTTTTTGGTCACAACCAATATGAAAATCACAAAAAATAGCTACTTTAATTTTTAACATGTATTTATCATTTTCAGAACTTTTGACTTTTAACTTTACCTTGAATTTGACGTAAATGCAAGGTATAAAATACAAAATTTTATGAAGGTACAAAAATTAACATAATAGAATTGATTGTGTAGAAAATTTTTGAAAAAATAATATAAGTGTCGCAAATCAAAAACCATTTATTGCGACTATCGATATATAAAAAGTCTTATTAATTTACAATGTACATTGTAACCAAAAAAAATAAATAAATAAATTCGTAATCTTTTAGTTTTGCGTCATCCATTACCTCTTTCGTAACGATATTGCATTATTTTTTGAAGTCGGTTAAAAATAAAAACAACTTCTCCTTCATGGGGGTTCAAAGCCCCCAAAAATCATGGAGGTTCAAAGCCCCCAAACGTCCATAAGAAAATTATACAGCATCGAAGGACCCCATTGCCAATTTTAACAAAGAACCGACCTAAACTGTCATTTTGTACTAAAAAAAAAATATGGGGGTAGCTTCCCATGGGGATGTACCTGCATAAGGACATTACAATCATTAAAAAAAAAAAAAAAAAAACATGCAGCTGTTCAAAAAAATAATGCAGACCTGGACTCGATCTCATTCCATCAGGAACTTTAACCTGAAGCGTTTAACCACTTGACTATCGTGTCGCTCATTGAAGTAAGGATTTACGACAGCACATATTGTTTTAAATAACATGAAATGTTCGTTTTCGATCATAACTTTTTTTCTAGTGAACAAATATCGTCATATGAGTACATGGTACCTAAGTTACACCATTTCCTATCGATTAAAAAAAATATCGTCCAAATCGGTTCAGTAGATCAGATGTAATGTGCGAACAAACAAAAAAAAAAAGTATACGCTTTGAATTGAGAACCTCCTCCTTTTTTGAAGTCGGTTAAAAACTTAATTTTGTAAAAGTGAATTAATCACTTTCCTAAACTAAAATCTAGGGGCTAAAATTCAGGACAGATATACCAAAGTTTCCAAGTTCTCCTCCAAAATATTCTAAGCTAAAGAATTCCTCACAGAAGATTTGTTTTTATTAAAAAGAATTGCATGTAGACAATTTGGATAAATGTAAGATTTATGCAACACTTCAAACACAAATTTTTACAAAATGCAAGGTATCTGTTGCAATTGGAGGTTGAAATCTATGATTTTCCATGACCCACTGGATGCAATGTTTGCAGGGGCAGGGGGGTTCAAGAATTGCCTAAATTAGTGCTTTGTGAAAAGAAAATTTCAACTATCTGAGAAATGCTTTGCAAATATAAGCTGAAAATGCAAATTATGACAAAATATAACAAACTTGCTAGTGTTATATTATTTCTAAAAATCTCAATACATTGAAGATAACCATTAGTGAAAGTCAACGATAATATGCAGATGCAAATGGATTAAAATTTTCGAGTGGGAGTAACTAAGTGGTAAATGTGCAAGGCTTCAATTTTACAAATTATTTTTATTTGATTGCATTGATTGGCATGATAAATAATGCATTCAAGTGAGGCAAAATTTATGCTTGGAACCTGGGTTGAAAAACATTTCAAAGTGGTGCCTACTGCTTGCAAAGCTGACCCATGTAGCTGCTTATGTCATTATCCTAATATTGAGAAACTGGTTTCTAAGAAATAGTTGCAAAAATTGTATGAAAAATATGAATTAAGTTATTGTGAATTAAGTACTATTAAAGATAGTAATGAAAATAAGTTCTTAGTAATTTTCTTTCTTTTTTCATGATTTACGATGCTATCTAGAAAAACTGTCAATATAATTAGAGATCAAAAATAATAAAAGCTTAAGCTCCTGGAAAAAAAATTCCTTCAAATGATTCATCGAAAAATTCAGTATTTACTTCAAAAAACATTTTGTTCTGAGGGAACTAGTTGAAAAGGGTTTGTCAAACCTTCAAATGACTATACTTCGTTAGACTCAAACTCAAGTGTTCTGGTGCACAACATTCCTCTTAATATACCTTATAAGAGAGGACAAAAAATTTGTAGAGCTAAAAGTTTTTTTTTCTTATTAAAGCATCTATTAGTTCATATATTTTTCCAATTGCCACTTTTTTCAAACTCCAAATGGTGAGTGGATATTTTTTGGACAACTACAACCTCTCTTCCCCCAAAATATACTTGTTTTCTTTGTTCTCACTGAGAATCAACACAGGATCCCAATGCAGTAAAAAGGAAAAGTTGAAAGAAAATTTTTCTTTCATTCTCGCTTGCAATTTCATATCATTAAATTACCATCAGTAGTAAAAAATAAGGACTTATATATCATTTTAAGGACCTTGAATCAAAAATAAGTACTTTTAAGGGCCCTTATTTTTCAAAATGAAAAATAAGGAGTTTCTAAGGACTTTTAAGGACCGTGGGAACCCTGATACTGCAACAATTACAGTTTTAGAACTGCTATATTGCAAATTTAAGGTATTTTGTAATGGAAATCATATTAAAACTTTTTAAAAAGTACTATTCCTGCACTGAAATGCTTAATTTTTTATAGGTCCTCGACTTGTCTGATATTTTCTTTTCCTACATCTGATAAGGAAAGGGAATAAATTATTTTAAAAAAACATCGACTCAAACGTCTAATTAAAGAATCCCAATTGAAAAAATAAATTTCCTTGCATTTGTTATCTCTCTTGTCACTATTACCCCTATTTTAAAAAAATCAGAAGAGATCTGAAGAATGCGCTAATTTGAGGAAGGTCAGGTCGTGTGTTAAAATAGTAAACATTAGATATCTGCATAATAAAACTGCAAGTAACAGATTGTTTACCTTAAAAGTGGCCTTTTTTTAATGTTATTTGTAACAAAATTAGTCTTTTAACAATTAATAAAAGTCAACTTTAATTCTGACATTGTTATTAATTTGGTTTTGTTAATTTTATTTTTCAGTATTTTTTTTCAGGTAAAATTCCAAGAACTTAAGTTGAGAAAAAGTCTTAAGTATTCAAAAATTCTCGACTTTATTCGACAGACAGTAGTTGTAGATTAGAATAAAAGGACTAAGCTCTTGAAATGTACTGCCCTCTGTCAGTTTCCTATATCTCCACAAGTTGAAATTTAAGAAGTTTATGGTTCAATAAAAAAATATGGGTGCATATTTTGTATGCTCTTGAAAAAATGAGACTCTGCAATCAAACAGGAAAGAAACTATAAAGAAATCAACAGTGCAAGTGGAGACCCAAATGTTATACTTCACTACTGTAACCAAAGCTCTGAACACTTCAACAATGCTAAAATTTTATAAGAAGAAAAAAAATAACTGATTTAAAAAAAAAACAGTTGCTATTGAAATTGATTTTGAGCACATAAAATTGATGCACAAAAAAAAAAAAGCCTATTACAACCATCATGCGTACATTTAGTCAACCATCTAAATTTATTTGCAATCTTTAAAATTTATCTATTTTATAACAATGCCTTGGTTTTCATGCCTCTAATGTTGAGTTTACTGCTATGGTAAGCACAAAAGCCAGATCTGACCATTTAACAACATCGAATTATTGTCACCTTGTGGTGTTTTGTAACTTAATTTTACCTAAATACAATATTTTATGGTCATTTTGAGAACAAGAAATATTTTTTAAAATGTTTTGAAAAGGTATGATCTGGATCAAAAACATGAAGGCACAAAACTTTAAAGAGAAATTTATCATTTTGAGCTTGATTGCAGGTACCACTTTTGTGCCTAGCACGGCAGAATTTGTTTTCAAATGTTGGGGAAATGAAATGTAAACAGTCCTAAAAAGCTAGCTAATGAAGTTATAGTTGTAACCTTTTAAGCATTTGATTGCAATTATATTAAAAAGGAAACTTGAAATTGACTTAAATGATAACAAGAAGTTTGTGCCAGAACTAAGCATAATTTCCTGTATACCAATATCGCCTTTCTAGCATCGGATTAATATTCCTTTCTATTACTGCAAATTATCCCAAACATATCTTTTTAGCATTTAAAACTAACCAACAGATGAGTTACTGACCGATTTAAAACATTCAGACACACACACATTTTCTCCATTTCAACACCCTACTTTCCAATTTTATGAAACTTATTAATTTTTTATTTATTTTTGTACTTTGTGATATTTTTTTCCAATGCATTAAACCACCTTTCATTATCTTTATTTATTTTAAGGAAAAAGTAGGTTGCAAAGGGTTTACGTTAAATACACCTCAAAATAATAATAATTATTATAATAATGTTTTGAACCAAAATCAAAAGATTTCTTTGACGTTTCCAGTAACAACCAGCGACTAAACATATTTGAACTAGTAAAACTACTTAATATAAATTCACAAATAACTCCATACGTATTTTAGGTTAGGTAGTATTTAGGTTGGTACATAACAAATTTTACAAAAAGATGTAAATTGAAATGTATGCAAAGTTTTAGTTTTCTTTTGATGTATGATAAGTTTACTGAAACTCTATAATTTTATGTTTGGTGCATATCAATTGTGATGTGCAATAGTATTTTTTTTAAGAAACTAGAAGAAATAAATGGAGTTAAAAAGTCAACACACTCGATTTCAGTTTTTCAATAAATAACTTTTTTATAAAATATACAAAATGCAACAAAGATGGCAGCTAAATTCTCATCCTAGTTCTTTCAAACCATGCCTGTGAAGAATTTCTTTAGTTCTTTGGCTTGAGCTATAATAAAAAATAAAATGCTTTTTTAAAAATCATTTACTCATATTGCAGCCACTTTAGAATACACAAATATGAAAGTTCTTACATGCAAGCAATCATTTTTTTAAAAGAAACAAATGAAAATAATTGATAAATTTGAAAGTCTGACAGAGTAAAACTGACTCCATAAACTACTTTTCCAAACACTTTTATACTTTAAAAACAAGAAGTGTATAAGTTTTGCAACAGCAGAGCTACAACATCAAACTTTATAACTCAGAACTGACTGTCAACTAACTCATTACAGACTAAGAATGTATAAAATATATGCAGCATCAAAGAAAATATCTTCTAAGCACAACAAAATTCTCAATATTACACAATTATACTAAAACTGCAGGAAAAAAAAAACATAAGCTACATATACAGGGTGTCCACTCCTATCGTGGACCAATAGCTAATTTCTAAACCGTTAGAGATAAGCATATAGTTCATTTAGGAAAAAATCTCCAAATTACGAAAGGAATTTTGGGTCTATTCAATGTTTTTCAAAAAATCAAATTTTGAAAGAGTTACGAAATTTAAATTTTTATACAGCCCCCCAGTCCTATCAATCATATTTAGTAAAACATTCTTGACACTGTAACGTTTAAAACTAAAAAAAATCACTCTTCTACGACAAAAATTGACCGAGTTATGACGTTTTGAAAAATCAAGATTTTGAAGGATTTCGCATACGGTCCCTTAAGCGATCTCTCGATGACGTCATGAAATAATGCAAAATCTTGATTTTTCAAAACGGCATAACTCGGTCAATTTTTATCGTAGAAGAGTGATTTTTTTTTAGTTTTTATCGTTACAGTGTCAAGAATGTTTTACTAAATATGATTGATAGGACTGGGGGGCTGTATAAAAATTTAAATTTCGTAACTCTTTCAAAATTTGTTTTTTTGAAAAACATTGAATGGACCCAAAATTCCTTTCGTAATTTGGAGATTTTTTCCTAAATGAACTATATGCTTATCTCTAACGGTTTAGAAATTAGCTATTGGTCCACGATAGGAGTGGACACCCTGTATAAATAAATAATTTAGATTCCTAACCAGGAAACTATATAATAGGGTAATAATGATTTTTTTTTTAGTTGTCATTGAAAGAGAAATTGTAAACCAAGAGAGAAATTGTTCTGGATGCATAAATTATTTGCCCTTTTGACCCTGTTATCGAAATGTGAGGTCTTGAAGTCTGGAATTTTTAAGCAAAGTCGAAAGATTTAGCAAGTTTCAGTGAATAATATTTGATATCTTTCACATAATCTGTAGGTAGATGTCCTGCAGTTGCAGGCTGTGAAATAGCGTGATGAATTTCACACCAAGTCTTTAAATTTGACACTTTAAAAAAACTTCATAAAACACTAAGACTTTATATCTCAGGAACTGGCAAACAAGAGTAAATAATCTCTGTGTCAAAAATAAGCCTCAAGATACACTTTCTATTGCTACATATTTGAACTTTTTTCATTACTGCACTAATCTCATGGTTTCTTGGTGAGTAATAAAAAAAGTAAGAGATTGATTTAATTATATTCACTTTTTATTTATTTACTTTAAAAGTGCCCTTATTCTTTCTTAGTTATACTGAAGTTAACAACTATTACAACATTTTTATTGGGTCTTTTAACTATGCTGTACATGGGTGAAAATGTATTTGTAATATGCTTAAGTACTTACCAACCATCTCTAATTATCTTAAAATATCCTTGAATTGATAAATCTACAACAGTAGATCCTAGTCTTTTTGGATCACACTGGCCAAGAACACCACCATCTATGATCAAATCGATTTCTGGCCATAAATGTTTGAATTCCTATAATTATAAAATGTAATAACTAATATAAGAAACAGTGAAATAAAAATATTTACATAATATATATAGCTAAATGGCATTGTTCTGTTTTTGGGATAAACAGAAGGAAAAAACCCTTCAACCAGAGGTTCTCAAGTAATTTTAAACGAGGACCGGATACTTTTGAAAAAAAAATATATAAAATATAGTCGAACCCGCTTAATGGAATATCGGTTAAAAGAATATCCTGCTTAATATAATACATTTTCAATGTACCTAACAGTAGTAAATCATTTCTGTGTTAAATTTCCCGGTTAAAGTAATACATTTTTTGAAGCAATCCTGGTTAAAAGAATATTTTTTAGCCACGCTGATGTCGATATTTTCCCATTTCCAATCAATTCCATTCAGATTTCTTCTCCTGTAAAGAGCAATAATAAATGTGAAGCATATAGATGGCTTTCAAAGTTTTTTTTTGTCACTTCGCTGAGGCAGGAAATAGCGATTCCTAGAATTTGGAGGGAATGAGTGTTGTATACTTTTTTCGCCCCCACTGTGTATTGTTATTTCTGCTACATTTCCCTATTCAAAGAATGAACAATAAGTCTCGAATAAGCTTCACCGCTAAAGACCCAGAGGAGCAATAAAAGAATAAGAGAGAAATGTGAAAAGCAACGGGTAGAAAGGATCGGTTAATTTGTACAGTACTCAATAATGATAATTTCATTTTTCAAATGCAGTTTCAAAGTAAATAAGAAAATTAAAAACAAAATAGCAATAATATTTTTTTCTGTGAGAAACTATGAAAAGCATTTTTGCAATAGTTTTAAAAATTTTCGGAGGGGTTTGAACCCTAAAAACCCACCCTTTAAATACGGCTCTGGTACAAAGTTGCAATATTTATTAAAAGACTTTTTTAGAAACGAAGCCTAATGCTGACTTTCATTTGTTTTACAAACTGAAAATTCAAGTTACTGACTTAATGCATTACCATAGCAGTACACAGTCTAAAATATCCGACTTATTTAGCAACAAATAAGTGATTAACATTAAGAGTAATTTTTCAAATTTGCTGCAAATATTTATATTTTACAATAAAATAAGGTCACTGTTTATCTAATTTGTAAATTTTAATGTGGCTAAAGGGTAATTAATTAATATGTTTAAAGTTAATCATTAGGTATATGTAGATGAATGTACCTGTGGTTAAGGCAATTTGTAATGCTTTCTTGGTTTGAATGCAATTTGAAACGTAATGTGGATGGGATCCCAGATAATGGAATATCTCGCTTATTAGAATAATTTTTTGTGGCAAATTGGCTATTCCTGTAAGCGGGCTCGACTGTATATACAGATATTAGTACTGTGGCATTGATGTCGATGTTTTGGAAACATCGATGTTTTTACCATCGATATTTGAGAGTATGTGTTTTTCCAATATCCATGTTTTGTCATTGAAAGATAAGGCGATACTTTTCGTCGCAATCTTTTACAAATGATTTTGTTTTTTAATGTCAACATATTGTGATGTCACAATGATATTTGCAGTAATTTCCCTTTTCATACTAAGCCACAAAAATATAATTTCAGCTACAAAAATCAAATCAAATAAACTAAACTAAAACAGAGTATCAAAATTAACAATTAAATCAAGGGTTGATAACTTAGAAATAACAATGTTATAACTTTCGATATAGGATGTAATGAGATTTTGAAAGAGAAAAGAAATGATTGGTCTAAAATATCAATTATATATACATATGTATAACTTTGTATTTAATTCTATGTCAAAAGATTTATTACTCTTTTAAAAAATGTTGATTTTTAGATAAAATTAACCAGCTATCGTTATTTTTAGCCATAAATAGAACAAATAAATTAAAAAAATAAGGAAGTTTACTTATTTAGGACTAAATTATTTTCTACATATATTTGATCAAGGATAAGACCAACAAGAGGCCATGTCTGCCTAGTCAGAAACTAGAAACACTGTTTAGTATCAGATTTATAAGCGTGGAGTGCCTGGCAAACAAACTAATAAAGGGAATGCCTTGGCTCTCCACTACAACCAGTTTCAATACTAAACATACTAAATAATACTGATGCTGGTAATAGCTAATTTTAAAAATCGGTGCACTAAATGTTATTTTTAATCTTTGAAATAAAAATGTTGAACTTACCGATACAGACAAACTGCTTTCCATGGAGCTAACATTAGCACTAGTCAATGCTAAAGGTTCATTAAAATGAGATGCTAATGTTTGAATGAAATTACACTTGGGAATTCTGATGCCCACCAAAGAGACACCGGGATTTAATTTAGGATTCAATGATGATTTTCTCTCCATCACAACTGTCACCGGTCCAGGTAGTAAGTCCTTCAAAATACTTTTTGGGAACGATATTTTGCCCCAGCTACAAAAGAAATAGAATATAAAGATATTAAGAGATACCACACACACACACATATATATATATATATATATATATATATATATATTAGAGATGGAACGAAGCAGCATTTGGCCGACGCGCCGAATACCGAAGCTTCGGCTGGCGCACATGTTGAAGTTTTTGGATTAAATGCATAATAAGTGCGTAGAGTTTTATATTTTTCTCCATATGTTTTAATATTCTTAGCGTTACACAATATTTTCAGCTTACTATGGCATTCTTAAATTGATTTCATTAATTAAAGTTCATTTTTATTTTGGTTGTTTTTATTTTAATATTCTTAGTATTACACAACATTTTCAGCTTACTGAGTCATTCTTAAATTAATTTCGCTAATTAAAAATTTTCTTGTTTTGTTTTACTTTGTACTGCTAGTACAAGAAAAGACGACATTACTATTTTGTATTGCAAATTAGTAGTAGGAAGCTCTACTTGGAACATGAAAAGCTCAGTCTTCAGTTCAGTTGATGTTTTATAATAAAACAACTGATATGATCATGTATTATACCATAGAACTACCCAATCTACTACTATTTACGTTGTGTTATATACTTATCTTAATATTCTTAATGCAAAATGCTTCAGTTTTTGGTGAATTCAAAAAAATAGTAGGGTAAAAGCACCAGTAGTCGGCCATATGAAAGATCTTTTGTTGATCTTGGCTAACCTAGAACTTTCAGCTATCAATACAGTAACAAAAACAAGGTAAAACTTTAGGATGAACCTTTCTGATAGTGAATCATCTACTTGTTTCAGAAATTAAAAAAAAAAATTATGTTAAAATCCAAGCTGTTGTCAACACTAGTAAATGCTCCAGTAGTCGGCCACAGAATCAAGTTACCTGAAAAATAAGCAGAATCGCAATCTTGGATGACGGGCACACCATTCAAAATGAAATGACTCATTACTAATTCAAGAGAAAGTACCCGAAACTTAACTGCCACTGGTGGATGATTGAGGATAAGTACATGAATGTGTGAATGCGTCATATCTGCTTTTGAATTAAAAATGTACTATTTATGAGGAGTTTTATGTCATTGCGGCCGACTACTGGAGCACTTACCCTATCATGCATTCTTTTTTACTTGTCTTTCATTCGCTGCATAAATTTCAGGCCGAAGCGGCCGAATCACAACTCATGCTTCGGCCCGGCCGAAGCTTCGTTCCATCTCTAATATATATGTATATTAAAATTAAGCAGCTCAATAGAAATGTTTTTTTTATTGTTATAATTATTTTAAGCAAAGAGTTGTGAGCTCCAGAAAAAATTGTATTCAATACATAAAACTAAAGACAAAGATAAACAATCAAAACTCAAAAATGTCACAACACTTGTGTTTGAACATGTATTTTTAATTTTCAGAAGGGAAAGTTTAACATTGTGTGCATGTGTTGTTTCTGAAACCTATCAGGAAACAGTCTGAGTAATAATATTAAAGTAATCTTTTCAGGTAGACAAGTGTGCAGCTTCTGCTTGATAAGCAACAAAAAGGTGGAAATCCATTTTAGCTCAGATAACAAGTGTGGCAGTTGGCCATTTGTGCAATATTTACTCTCAGAAAGGCTTTAACTCTAGCATTCTGCCCAGGAAATTAATTTTCCTCGTACATAAATCCTACGTTCGACTGAACTAAATAAACAACACTATACAGGTGGAATTTGGTCACACAAACTTTAATGCCACTCTATTTTTGGGGGCTGGGCCGCTGCACCCACTACAAATCTATCAAAATGAAAGTAAAAGTTCCTTTAACTAATTAACACAAAAAAAGTAAAACTCTCCGCTACAGCATTAACTAGTCAAAATCCATGTTTTGGTCAAAATCCGAGGCTGAACATTTTTGCCCAAGTCCCAGTAGTACCCACCACAGCTATTGTGTTCTTATGAGATAGTGAAATGTATTTTTTTTTTTTTTTTTTTTTTTGTTAACCTTTTAGATCCGGGCTATTCGTATAGAAGTTTTCCTTTCAAGACGGGCTGTACAATTGTTGAACCGTAGACCTATTTTTCCTCTAAAAACAGGAAGGTGCAACGGCAAGCACTTAGGTTATATGACTTAGTGGTTTGAATACAAAGCCGCAGTCCACGAGTAAGGGGGTATGAAATCTTGGGAAAAAAACCCCTGCTCCAAAGAATAGAAGCAAAGATTTCAACCAATTCTTCAAAGGAAAAAAGACTCACGGTACAGCATGTGTACCACCTGGTTCTTAAAGATTAAATGTGTGGTTACATACTTGTACTACCCAGCCCACAGTTTAATACCTGTAAATGTCAAATTTAAAAATATGATGTACAAATGAAATTGTAACTGAGTTTAAAACAATTTTGCCATTCTAAATTATCCAAACTTGGTTCTTACATCCCCCCCCTCCCAAAAAAAGCTATTCATTTAACTATTATAAAGCATATTACATTGAATAAGCATATTACATACAATACGGATGAAGCATATTATATCACCAGCCATAAAAAAACAAATAGTTAGTTTTTGTACTTCAGCAGAACCAAAGTTTACTGCAAGAGATATATAATATAACTAATAATTTGTTTATTTTGAAAACAACACATAGTACATTTATATGGTCCACAATTCCAATCTTTGCATCTTGAATACTATGTTGGTTCTTTACGATAGAATAATTTTATTTTTTAAAGAAGAAAATTCTTACTTAGGAATATCTTCAACATCACCAACACAAATTGCTAATGGTTTTTTGGTATCTCTTCCTTTAATCTCATAGATAGATTTTACAGCTGAATCACATTGAGCTAGAGCTGCAATTCCATAAATAGTATCTGTGGGTACAGCAATAATTTTACCATCTCGTAAAACATTAACTGCATTCCGAACTAAATAAAAGAAAAATGAAATGAACAAAATATGTCTATGCACACAAATTATATGATCTAGTTACCGCCTTAACTTCACTTAGCAAAGCTACAAGCATTGCTCTCTCTTTCTGTGTGTTCGTTATAACAAATCACAACATTTTAAAACGCTTACAACATCACTCTTATTCTTGAGAAATGAAATAAAAAAAGATTAAAGTGTACAGCTCTTTAAAAACTAATATGGCTATGAAAAATGGCTATTTAATGTATGATTTTATCCCACATTTATCCCATTTATGATCATGTATGTTTTAATACATGATCATAAAAAAAATGAACATGTAATTTTAAAACAGAACGTTCATAATATAACCACACATATTTTACAACACATTACAGTTTATAACATTTTTCTGCATGTTTAAACATTTTATTACATAAAAACTTTAGTTGAAACATAATTTATTGATTGTCAACATTCAAATATGCATTTAAAATATATTATGTTTATTGTAATTACAGAATCCATTACATAAAACGTAAATTTACAATAAATTGCGAATTTTGAAACAGAAAAACCTTTCCAAGTGGCCACCTTCTCATTCGCTGAAAATTAGGCTGCTCTTAAGAGTTTGGATTTTTAAACCTAAACCATACAACTAATGTTATAATTTAGCACTTTAAACTGATTTTTAAGAAAAAAAGGAAATACTTTCTTTCATGACTTCTGTTTGGGAAAAAAATATTCAATTTGTGTTTACGACTTTCCAGTTTTACAGAAACCACTTTTCTTTTCCAAAGTTTTTTTAACTCAAAAAAGAAATCCTAAATTGAGCAATCAACTGTGACTTCTGGATTAGCAGTCATATTATCAGTTTTCTGGATTGAAAGTTTCACCTTTTGTTTATCACAAAGAATTTTATTATCTAAATATGAAATAGCCTCTTAAAGACCAGAAAAAAAATATGGTCATTAGCAAAGGCATTTTTAAAGAATCAAACATTAAGTTTTTGCTACAAAGCAAAAATTGAATTGTTTTCCTGCTACAGAATAATTAAACATCCTTCCCAGTCATCACTGAGATAATCACAATGCTTTTTAGCTAAAAAAAAGTTAGAAAAAAAAATCTATTCCTTTTATTACAAACACAATTTCAGCAAAATTCTGTGAAATTGCCCAATTTTAGAACAGCATTCAGCATTGCTCGAAACAAAGTTTTGTATTTTAAAAAAAAGAAGGAAATAAAACTGAAAGAATGCACATTAAATTTCAAGAAAATTTTTGTTGAATGAAAAAGTGGTGAATTTAAACTACAAAATATGCATTCACCCAGATGAAACACCAAAGTTTCACACAGCAGAGCGCATCTTTTTCAAACTCAACAGCGCAATACATTTTTATATCCATGATATCGCAAAGCAGTGAATAAAATAAAAATTTAAACTTACCAGCATCATCTAAAGATGATCCGTTAGGTAGAAGTTTAATAATTTTTGTCATTTTAAGTCCTGCAGCTAACATAGTAATCTAGCTCACGTATGTCTATGCATAACTAAAAACAATTTTGAAAAGTAAATAAAAAAATTACAATGAAGAATAATTACTTCTAATAATTCTGACTAAAACTAACGCAATAATTCACGAGAAATAGCATAAAATAAAAGAAATTAAATGAAAAGTTTCATGTTAAATGAAATCAAAGAGCTGATGATGCAATAGCAGGTACAGTTGAAGTCATTCATAGAAGCCGGTTGCTGAATCGCGGTAAATTACAGGATTGGATAGCTTCGCTTTAAGATTTGAGGCGAAGTCAACTGTTTAACTTTTTACTTGGAAGTGGAAACAGTTGAGTTATTGTTGACAAACATTCGTAGGTGGTAGACAGATTTTGCATTTTGACAATTTTAAAATACAATTTTGTGTTCTAAAATGGAAGACCTCATCTCCAAACGTAGAAAATTAGTTATTATGAGGCATGCTGAGAGAGTTGACTTCACATTTGGCAACTGGATAGGCCCAGCATTTGATGAACATGGTCTGTAATATTAATATGTGGTTTTTTTTTCTACACTTTATCCTAAAAACTTAATTAAGCAAATATTACAAAATGTAATGGAGTCATGTTCTTTCTCGTCCAAGTTTCGATGTTTTGAATTTCGCAAAATATCTTATTTTTCTCATATTCAGTACTTCCACAGGAAGTTGAAATTTGAATTTAACACTTTACACAGCTCTTTCACACGTATTCTCTACTTAATACTTGGTTAACAGCACTTTTTATATCATGTTCTGCTAGAGAGATCTATTAGCTTTCAATAGTTTGTGCTAAGACATCTTAATCAAAATATTCGGACACTACTCGCCCTTAGTATTTGAATTTTTTAAAGTTGTTTAGCTTTACTCCTATTCAAATTTAGTTTTAAAAACTTTTAGCCTAGTGATAAAAATTTAAAGCTTGATTCTATTACAAAAATATTACATTTTGACTTTCAATTGAATAGGGCTTCAATCATGAATGCTTGACCTACTATCACTAATAACGCAGCAGCAATTAACATGCTGACCGATGGGAAAGGGGGTAATCATATTAGTCCTATTTGCCATTCTCTCCACCCATCCCGCCTCTTCCTGGCTTTAGGAAGTTAATGTATTTTGGTTGTTTTCTCTTATAATAGGCATTAAATTTTTATAGTCTTTGCCTGGGTTGTAATGCCTTGGGCGCATTCAATTTTACTGGATCCCTTTGTGTGATTTGTTTACTTTATATTGCAATCAATATGTTTTAATTGGTTATTGTTAAGTTTCAGCAGAAATTCAAATTTAAATTCAGGCATCATAATGATGCTTTGGTTAAGTGTCTTGCTGTCAAGTAAATGAACCAGGAGTCATTTTTAATAAACCAATATCACCTAAATAGATTCAAAAATTATGTTGAATATAAATGCTAATTTTTTGTAAATGGCATTTTTTTTTTTTTTTTTTAATTCCAAAATACATCGAAGAAATTTTTTTATGAGGACAAAATTGATTATAAAGTTACTTTTACAAATTTATCCATCACTAATTGTGGCTCCCTATCTATCATGGCTATCGTATAATATTATCCACTGGTCTTCACATGCAACTAATGACATAGTCCACGCTAGTGATAGTTATGTCACACTGCTGTCTTTCAAAATGTTGATGGATTTCAATTGTTTGGTATAATATTGAGTGAGCTAGATAACAATTTGTCCTGAAATGAAGTAATATGAATTTGAAAAAAATGTTCTTAAAAAATTTTTCTTTCTTTGCTTTATTTTTCAACAAGAATGCAAGTTTTCGTGTAGTTTTTGTAAAGAATTTATCATGATGTAGAAAATTTCCTTGTCTCTTTGAAATTATGTGCCTCTAACCCAGACTCCAGGTGCACATCTGATAATCACAGCCTGCCTTTGCTCTCCCCTCCCCCTGAAAAATTTAAAGTGATTGGGGGGGGGGGGACCCAAAGATATAAAATTTAATTCATAAATAGTCATATTTTGGCTCAAAGAGCTGTTAATCAGATTTTTAATGTGGCATTAAAATTTAAACTGTCCTTAATGTTTTGATTTGTTATGTATTATTTTGAGCAAAGTATTAATGTGCTGTTAAAATATTGCATAAAGCTCTGTAAAATGTAAAAATTGTAAATGTTCTTTGTATAAATGTGATCAAAAGTAAGTCAACAGAACATTAAGGAACTACCTTAGTTCAGAGCCTAATTAACTCGTGATCCTACAAATCGTGATCCTCCCAAAAGGGATAAATTTCATTCTTTATTATATCTTTTGGAAACAATTACTTACCAAAATTATACCAGAACCTGGGTATCATTTAGGCTTCATCAGGCCCTGCCTTAGTTCTTCCTCCACCCCACCCCCTACCACTCATTATGATGAAAGTGTCTGGATTTGTAACTCTAAATGTAACCTTAAATTTGTTGTATCTTGCTTGTGCGTTATGTGTGAAGTCTTAAATGTTGAAACAACTACTATAATATACTTACTTTCATTGCAGGCAATTATGTTAGATTTAATTTGAACATGCCTATTTCTATTCCTAAACGTAATCCAATGGATTTTCAACGAGATTGTCCTTTAACGCGCGTTGGAAATTTTCAAGCTATCATTACAGGTATGTAGAATATTATGAAAGTATTTTAATCAGTCTTTTAATGTGAAAATATGTTTTAACCAGTAATCTTATCTTGTCTAAATAGTTTCATAGCCCTTAAATTATTTTTTAAGGGTTTCTCCTGTCAGATCATGAAATGAGTCCTTCACTCTTTTATTGTCAAGTTTGGTAATTAGAATTTGGAACGTAAAAATAAGACTTTGATGTTCCTCTATCCAAGCACATTAATATTTATTGATCATAAACTTCCTTTACAGATAGTTTAAGAACATGAATTAGTAATAATGTTATTAAGGCTTTTTTCTTTTACATAAATTTGGCATGCAGACCACTATGAAAATTGTTAAGAATAGGCTTCACAAAAATTTTCTAATAAATCTTCCTATCCTAAACACAGCCAATTGTTTAGTGCACTAGAATGTACTATGTGTTACACAAACAATCAAGCTCACAAACAGAAAGTACTTTGATTTTAGACATGTTTACAGTCTCAGTTGTTTAACCCAAATTGCGTCTACTTTTTTTTTTTTTACTATTTTTTTATATAAATAGTGGCTGAAACTATTGTTCCAAGTTTTCTTTTCATTCTTTCTTTTTTTAATGTGTGCATTGTTCCAACTGCAGTAATCTGACGAGATGTCTGAAAGAACAAAATGCTTGTTTATCAAGATTTTTTTTTAATATTAAAGATTATTAATCATGAATAATTATTTTTCTAAAGAAAGAAACTTAATAAGTTACATAAGTTGTATTAAAAAAAAACATAGTGTTTAAAAGGTTTAGAAGGAGTTGCATATAAATACACAAATAGCAGTAAGAGTTACAGACTCAATTTTTTTTACCTCTTTCTAGGGTAAAAAGTATTTAAGAAATGCAAAATAAAAAAAAAACATATGGATGAAAAGTAAAAGACATCGGAGAAAAGATAATTAATGTAAGCTCTTATCTTTTGCTAAATGTGAATTGCGTTAAGATTATGTATTTGAAACGAGCAGGGGATAGAATAGTGATGAGCAGATTTTAGTTGTATTTTCAAAGTCAGTTTAAGTTTGGCTCTTCTTTTTGTGGAAGAGAGGTAAAGCAACATATGGGCAACATTAAGCTAAATTTGTTTCTGTATATAAGTTTTAAAAAAATTAGTTTAAAATTTCTTGAAAAAATTGTAACTGGTACCATTTTTTACTCTTAATTTAATTTAAGAAGTTGAGATAATTCATTTTTGAGAACATTAAGTGCTGTCAAAACATAAAATAGGCTTAGAATTTGGTGTGTACTGTAAACATTTTTTTTTTTTTAATTTGAAGCTACAACTACTGTTACTGGATTTTGGGAAGAAAAATGTTGTCTTTGTTCATTGTTGTTGTGGAATAAGAATTCAATTTTTTTTTTTTGGATGAAATAATCTTTTCAGTCTATTTCAAAATTTTGGGCTTTTGGCTAGTGTCCGTAGAATGCAGATTCGCAGTTTATGGTTCTTAAATAGAAATTCGTTAGGCTAATTATAAATAAATTGTTGGTAAAATTATTTTACATAATCTTTTTTTTTTCCAGGTGAAAGCATGAAAGAGCATGGTCTCACTTTTTCTCACGTATTTTGCTCACCATCTTTGAGGTGTATTGAAACTTGTTCTAATGTTTTGAAAGGTTTGCTCTTTTATACGTAAATTACTGTTATGTTTAGTAATTTTTAATAAACTATTTGTATTTGAAAAAATGAATTTATGCTTTAAATGAATAATATTAAAAGCGATTTAAAACTTACATCATTGTTATGTGTTTTTTTTTTTATTTTTGTCTATTTAGCTTCAAATCAAAGCCATTTGCCAATCAATATAGAGCCAGGCCTGTTTGAGTGGTGTGGTTGGTACAAAGACATTTTCCCTGTATTTCTGAGTCTGGAAGATATGAAATCTAATGGCTTTAATGTGTCCCTTGACTATAAGCCTGTTGTGTCTGTAGATGACCTTCGATTAGGTATTGATGAGACTGGAGAGGAATTTTACATGAGGAGCTTTTTGACTACTAAAACTTTGTTGGATTCTTATGATGGTAAGAAATGACATAAATTTTACTTTCTAAATTAGTCAGTTTTGAAATTCACTGAACTGCTGTATAAAATATTCTTTCAGCTACTAACTTCTGTAAGCATGTTTTCTGACTGATTATAAACTGACAAATGTTGTATTGATGCTTTAAATCCATAATACAGATTAAAGCCCCAAAAGCCAAAATTTTCATTAGTTCCTCCCCCCACCCTTTTTTTTTAAGTATGTTTGTTTTGCTAATGTATCTAGCACAATTCTTTGAGCAAAAATTCAATAACTTTCAAAAAATATCTTTTCTCCCAGAAACGTTGATCAAGCTTATGAAATACATTTTCTTTTGTGTAAAATTCTCTAATTTTTGTTGTTGCAAAATGCAAAGTAAATATAATTTACAAGGATTGTGGGAATGCTTATAAATTTCACACAAATAAAATAGTAACCTGTTTATGTGGTTTCTCTTTAAATAGGTTGTGTAAAATTAATATGTGCCCTTATTGTGAGCAAATTGGCACTTTAGCAAAAAGAACAACCACGCATATTACTGTTGAATAGAAAGTAGATAATTTATAGAACTTTCACAAACAATTTTACAGTTTGACTGATGCTAATCTACCATGAGTCATTTGGAGTAATATATTAACAGTTTGTTAATAAAGCAGATTATGAAATCCAGTTTTTTGGATATTTTGTTGCAATAAAATTATTTTAACAAACATTTCTGTGCACTTTTTAAAACATTCTGTATTCAAATGTAACTTTCATTTAAAACAAAACCTTTTAAGTACAAATCATTTTTTCAGAGCGAAGTTACTGAAAATATTTCCTCTCTTTCTAGGGGATCTTTTGTTTGTTGGTCATGCCGCGACCTTGGATACATGTAGCCGACAGTTGATTGGTAAGATGCCAAGAAACATTGGTGAAGTACAGCGCCTTGTGCATCATATCATGTACACTGCAGTTGCTGTTGTTGAAAAAGATTCTGAAAATGTGTGGCAGTTGGTTGATCCACCTTTTCCTGCACTCAAACATGCTGCCAATGCTAGTTTTAATTGGAAAATGCTCTTATAACACAAACTGTTTGCATTTAAACTTTCGATTATTTATTGTTGCTTCGCCATTTATCTGTACATAGTATTTATTTAGTTAATCAATAAAGGGTATTTTATGTATACTTTGAGCTTCATTTGAAGTTTGAACTAATCGTTGTATAAACTTTTTTTCCAGATGCCTGCTATTAAGCTTTCTAAGAATAAAAAGTTTATTTTCTATTTTTAGTAAGGGTATGGGGTGTAGGGGCAACCTCCCCCTCTTTCCTATAATCCATGATTCTAACCCATATTTCAAATCCTCTTATTATTAAGTGAATTCAGATAAGAACCATATGGGCCATTATGAAAAATTGCACCCCTGAGTAAACTATTGTTCATTACAAATGCCATGCTCTGTCCCTTTTGAGGGAAATTTTTAGCTGCACTAACAATTGTTAAATGATATTTATAGCATATAGCTGATCTATATTTTTGTGCAGAAGGCTTGATCGAAGCCAGTGTAGATGTTAAGGAATGAAGAAAGTGGTGTAATCTACCTGAAAATGTTTTTAGAATTGTTGGTATCACAGCTAAACTGAATTGAAGGGGCAAGTGGATAAAAGTGATATGTGACATTTTTGGAAAAACATAGGTACTTTTTGCCATGGATGAAGGTGGATAAGGTATTTTTTTTAAAGCTTTTTCTAGAAGTTTAAAAAATTGTCACTTATCACCTTTATTTACTTGCCCTTTCAATTGTGTTTGTGAGTTTAAACAATTGAACACACATGAATTTGAATTTGTAAATCGGCGAAATTCAAATGTCACATATCACCTTCATCCACTTGCCCCTTCAATTAGATATATGAGCACACTCATAGATAAAATTTTAAGACTTAAAATTGTTCATGTCAATTCATTTACCTCACTAAAATCAGGATAATTAAATATTAAATATTCAGAAGTGACAAACAGAAGATTGTAGTTGAAATTTGTTATTGTCTTTTTTCAGTTCTATCCGACGAACTGTTTTTTTTTTTTTTTGGGTAATTGGAATTTCTGGGTAACAGGATAGACACAAAGTATTTATACCTTTGTCAATATTAAGTATTTTTCAGTATTAGTAAAATCGCCCCGATGGTGACGACAAGCTAGCCTACAGTTGAAAAAAAGGTGAACAAAATGGAAACGAGAAAAATCCCAGTAATTTTTTGGGGAAAGGCAGGAACTTTTGAAAATTTTGAAGGTTAAAACTATGACTTTTTTTTTAATATGTTTACTTTCACGATACTTGAAATTATTGGAATAACATTGAGACGAAATTCCTTTTACAGCAAAATTTCAGTTGATGTCCTGTTATCCAAACACAAAACTTCACCTTAGCTTATCTGACAGATTTGAAGAGAAATTATGCATACTAACGAAACAGAAAGTAAGAATAAAAGAAAATCACAAAAAAGGAAAGTAAAATCGCGCAACCAGAAAGGATCTCAAACTTGTTTTTCTAAATCTTGCTTTTTCAAAGAAATTAAGATTTTTTAATCTTAACGTAAGATTAATGATTATAACTGCTACTTGAATATCTTTACACCATACCTCCTGTTCCCATTATATTTTTTAAATTTTGTGATAAGTCGGGGTTAGGGGGGGCGACAGTGGCGGATTGGTTAAAGAAATCTGTGTTGACTAGGGAGGAAGTCATGGCCCTCAATAAAAGCTGGTATAGATATTAACCCACTGACCGTTATGGGCATCTTATCACTTCCATTTAACATGTAATTCTGGAACTTCCGGACTGCCGAGGGGTTAAACTTTACCTAAGCTCGGTATATCATTTATTTAGTTTGAAATGTTAACTATTTTCTTATTTGATGGAATTTTAACAGAAAAGAGCATTTTTTTTTTTTTTTTTTTTCAATAGTGAGTAATTGATAATAGAGCAAAAGTCTGGTTTAAGGGAGTTATTAAATGTAAAGTAATATAAGATTAATCGTAAGTAAAATATTCAAACACAAATGGGGGGCTCGAACATTTTTCGAAATTGTAGCCTAAAAAACGTACTATTAGACTATCGTTGGTGATGTTAGAGAAGACTGTGTTTCAAGGGTCTCCTCCATTCATGTTCATAAATTCTTCTTTAATTGTCATTGATGCCTTTATTTCAAAAATTATTCTTAATGACTATGCCGATGTTTCTATTTTTAATACCGTGCATTATTTTTCTATTTTAGTGAAATTATCTAAGTTTTAGTAGATATTGTGACTTAAAATAAAAATATATATTTCACCACTACATTCGAAATAAATTTGCACGTAATTTTCTGCACTTCAAAGAAATTAATTTGCGTTCAGTGATGACTAAAAACATTTTAAATGAACTTCATGAGAACATGTTTTTTTACTTAAAAAATGTTTTATGCGTAGGGTGGTGCCTTTTTACTTATAGGTGCCCCTCTTCAAAACTATTTCTGTATCCACCCCGACTCTGTTCGCCCAGCTACAGGGCGATTAACTTGTTCAACATTTTTACTATAATACATCTCATCATATAATGCCTGAATCTCTGAATTCTTTCATAAAATAATCATTACCGCAAACAAATGTAATTCCTTAGAAAATTGGGAAATGCAATAGAAAACTACTTCCGATTTTATTTGTAAGATGACTACTTTTTTGCTAAAATGTATTCAATCAAAGTGCTTAGAATTTACCCGAAGAATAAATAAGCAACGACCGCAAAAATAATTTCTATTTTCGAAAGTAGTTCGAATTTGACAGATAGTACCTATCATTAATACTGGGATGATGTTCGGGATGATCAATAGATGGCGCCACAGCGAATTGTCCTGAAAGCGTGTGGAAAGAAAAGATGTCCGCCCCTCATCTCCTTTTCTTTTTCTTTGGGATAACTCCCTTACTCCTCCTAAGCAGGAAACTTGATTTCAGGGTTACCAGAAATTTTATTTTAGTGCTCAACGATATTCGGTGAAATAATGACAGGGAAAGTATATTAACATCATACAAAATACGCATTTGTCCAATATAGATTTAAGAAAAATAATTTTATTAAAGGTAATATTATTTGAACTGATCCCCTGCCGAATCAAATTAGGGACCAGTTTCTTCAAACTGTTTTTAAACACGATAATAAACAGAAAGGAGTGATTATTTCATTAAATTTAAAGCTTAAGATAAAAATTTTATTTATAAAATCTTTTACTTGTTCAAATTCGGTTGCTAATTTTGAATCTTAATGATTTTGATTGCATAAAATTAGACAGCAGTTCTTAAATCGTGTAATTTTTGTATAACTTCTAACAAAGAGATAAAAATAAAATCAATTGTCAGCAATGGACAGAGCAGAAACCGCCATAGCGAACATTACAAGACACTTGGACGCCCGCAAAACCTATCAAGCTGAATTGAGTGCCCGATTGAATCGGTGAGTGCAAAAACGTCAGTCGAGAACTTCAAATTGTTCAAGAGAGAGAAAAAACGTCTTAACTCTAGCATTGTTTCTAAGATCCACGTTCAAATAACAGGCCCCGTATGGAATGACCCTAAAATTGAATTGAATAAAAATATGGTTCAAAGTTGAGATATATACTGGGAGTAATTTTTTCAACAAGTTTGTTGCTTAAGGAAGAAAAATTACATTCACAAAATCATTTAGCTGTTTTCGGATTTGGATCGAAGTTTTTATGTTGAATAAAAACCGACATCAGTTCTTCAAGTATCGTCATTTTTGCGAAATCGATCCAAACGTGGTAGCACTGTCCCTCCAAGTTTAGATATTAAATTGAAAAATGTTTCTTGAGTTTAAACTTAAAAAAAAGAAAGAAATAAAAACATCCTTTGCTGTTTTGTCATAAATGTTATCAATGTGTCACACCGTTACACACCCCACCTTCCTAAATTATCTATTTTTACGAATGTTCTCCATTTTGTGAATCCCATGTATACTCCGAGAGAAAGTCTCCTACGAATTTACTAGCTTACATTTGTTTTTTCTTTCCTAATAACATATCTCTTTGCCATAGTCACTCAGTTGGTTTGAAGGAAAAATCTTGAAGCTTTTGAAAATTGAAGACAAAGCAATTTTATAATTTTAATAACAATCTTCTAGACATTTTCATTTATTTTGTTTGAAAACTGCAAATTAAAATCAATGTTCTACCGGGTGTGTTCCTGTTTAACCTTCAAGACCTTCTTTATTTATGCAACCGTTCATCCTAGATGCGTTCTTTAAAATGCAAAAATGCTCAAAATAAGGTGCAGATTTAATATATTAAGAGTTTGAAGCGAAAATTAATTTAGTGAAAAAATAATAGATATAACTTTTTTTTACGGACTCTATTAGTCTCCTAACGTACATTTGCAGGGGGGGGGGGATCTCCGTTGAAAAAAAATCCCAACACAACAAATTTGAAAGATTTGCGATTAAAACTCAAAGAGATATTCTAGTTCAAAGTTTTACGGTCTTCCGCTTATTTATACATGAGATATTTTCAAATTTCGAATTTCAAAGAATTTACACGTTTTAAGATGAGCTGAATCCATTTGACTGATCATTTTTACTATGATAATAACTTACATTTTGTGTAAAGCTAAAAAGCGTTCCAGATCATATAATAATCTACCGAACGTATCAACGAGAATGCTTATATACAAATAGGACAATTAGGCTTTAAGAAAATAATTATGTTTTTATTTGAGGCATTGTTTTTCCTTTTTTATTTTATTAAAATATTATTAAAATATTTAGGAGTATACTTTCTGTGCTTAAATTTTAAATGAAAAGAACCTATTTTCAAAAAGAGACAAGCTCTGAAGTCTATTCTAATCTTAATTTATTTCTCATTTTTCGTTAACATTAATTTTCTCGATTCTTCCACTCGATCCATGTAGAGGGGCCTATTTTATTACATTGGGAAAGAAAAGAAATTCTTCGAAAGGTGAAATCTTGGCATAAAATTTTACACAGTTAGGGCCCTGCTGCACATTGACGTAAAGCAGAAAAATAAATCAGAAACGTAAAATGGATTACATAGTGTTCCTATGGAAAGTGCCCGATTTTCGGTTTCTTGAAGCCTTCTCTTTGAAGCCTTCGGTTTCGGTCGCGTTTTACGCTGATGTGGAGCAGGGCCGTTACACGGAAATTTTCTGTTTTCAAAATTTATTGCTTCTGTTTTTTTTTTTTTTTGGTCTAATTATGTCGTAGATGGGTCATTCCAGCAAAAATGGTACAAATCATGTCCGAGACTTTAGAATTTTATAAAATCAATTTTAATAACTACCACTTATTAAGTGTATTTTTTATTGGTTCTTCATTTAATTTTGTGCCATCAAGTATCAATTGATTAAGTATAATCCATTTAGAAAGGACACAAAAAAAAAAAAAAAAATCTTTGTCAGAAGAAGGAGAAAATTACGTGTTCCAGCTTCAAATCGCTAGAATTTTAAATGTGATTTAAAATTAGACTGAAATGTAACAACAAAATAAATTACACTGTACTGCACAAAAGATGCTTCTGACACCATTTCTGCAGTTTATTACGCAAATCAAAAAAAAAAAAAAAATCCCCAACAAACACTATTATTTATCCATGTCCCTAGATTTATGTTTCGACTTGTCCACTCTGTTACAAGTGTTTTGGAAATAAAATAAACAATTGCATTCAATCTGATATATATTTTTAAAAATATAGGTAGTATAACTGCCGTGATTAGCTTGCTACATTGAATTATGTAGTAAATAACCAGGGTGAACCTAATTCTGTTCTTATGGCAGTTAATTTGAACTGTTGGATGTCCACTCTGTTACAGTCGATTTCACAATGAAAAAAATAGATTTTTTTCTTGAAATTTCAGACAGACTTACAGTTTTAGGCTGTCTATTCCATTTTATGTTTGTTCTGTGATTGTAACTTATCTTTATGATCATAAAGAAATTTTTAAACGCTTATTTGTCCACTCTGTTACATGTCCACGTCTGTTACACAAAGTGAACAAAATATTTAAAATCCTTTCAAAAAGAGTCATGTACAAGCCATTTACACTTCATTATACACAAATAAATGGAGACTCAATAAAAAAAAATATGAATAGTTGTCGGAAATTAGATAAATTGATAAACTTAACCAAGGCTTCACTAGATAGCGTTTTATACAGGCTGCTTCATTACTCAAAACATCAATGGTAAAGATTTGCCCGCTAGAGAGCGCTGAATGATGTGTTTGTTTACATTTATTAGCACGTTGTTTCTGCTGTAAAAAGTGATGTTCATCGTATCTTTAAGGGTTAAAAAATATTGATATAGTTTACTGAAGTGGAGTACAGAGTGAATTGATGCCGAAGGCCTTATTAGTACTGCTTTTTAGGGGAAATAAATTCCCTTTTCAGGTAAAGTTGGTTGCAACTCATGATTCAGTCATACGACATTCATTCATTGTTTACTTTCTTCGAATTAGCAACATATAGCAATGGCGTTCAATTTTGACATCTCTGCATTAATAAAATATACGCTTTTCTTCGCAGCCGATAAATAAAAATGTAGCAATGAAATAATATTGTTCTATTTACTATTTTGTTTCATTATTGTTGCTCACACGATCTTAATTGCTACGCAAAAGCTCAGATGTTCATTTTGATAGCGTTGACCCATCAGAGCGATAAATGGCGAATCTATTCGTAGAGACATTTCATTTTGATGCCCCAGAATGAAATGTACACTAATGAAGCGATGGTGTTCAACGGAAAGACGATTGACAACAAAACATATTAATTTCTTTAGTAAAAACGAAATGAGCATATATAATCGTTTGGTACTAAAGAGCAATACAAGTACGAAAAAAATAAACAAAACTACAATATTACGACGACCAAATGAAATTTTTTTTTTCATTTACACAACATTAAAAGGTAATGTTCTTTTTATGTTAAATTTCACACATTGATAATATTTCGATAATTGGGAATCTGGTGTGGTTGCCAAATTTTTGGCGATAATTACTTTATTTTGTTGCTCTTTAGTTTATGTTTGCGAAGGAAGTATTTCCCTCGCTCATAAATTGGACACAAAGATTTAACGCCTATAGGGAAAGATAACCAGACTTCCAATCACCGAAATCTTCCCTTTTTTGTTTCTAATTTCACACATACGTTTAATACTTGAAAGTAAAATAATGGGCCAACTGAAAAAAAAGCTGCGAAATAATGTGAGAATTCTTGTTAAAAAACTCGCCAAATCAACTTAAAAGCTCCATTAGCATGTAACATAATAAGTTTAATAAATATATCGAGCCATTATTATCATTGAAATTTAAATTAAAATGCAAAATAAGAGAAAAGAAGCTACCATGAAGACGATGCAAGCTTAAAATTTTAATCTTCGCTGAGGTGGTAAGAAAATACATCGCCAAGTTAAAAAACGTACCTATAACTGAAACGTACATACTACCAAGATCTCGGTTATTGAAATATTCTCAAAAGCTTTACGGAGAACAAATTCTTGATGTGCTTTTCAAGATATTAGTGCCATAGTCATTCCAAAATGTCCATTAAAATGTAAAAAAATCGCCAAATAAATTAATTTGACAATCTAAACTCATCAAAAGTTTTGATGGAACTATCGTTCCAAAATCGCGATTTATCGCTCTGCGGTGCCAGTGTCGTTTCATAGTTTAATTATAATTACAATCAATTAAAATGAAAAATAATTCGCCTACTAATTAAAACAAGCCGTTAAAATGCAGAATAAACCAGCAAATCGAACGAGCTATTAAATGACGTTAAAATATAATAAAATAGAATTGAATGCCAAATTGTAAAATTGTCGCCAACAAATTAAATTTTAATTTTGTCTTTTATTATCTGATTTGTTTATAATGTTAGTTACCACAAAATTTGATAGATGTCGCTAGGCGACATGCATCCGTTTTTATCCCAAAGATTTTGATGAAATGAAGCAGCCTGTATAAAACGCTATCTAGTGAAGCCTTGACTTAACTAACCAGTTTTAGACATGATTTGTACCATTTTCACTGGAATGACCCAGATATAAAACATGTATACCAAAAAGTGCGCCAGTGTTTGAGACATTTTATGCCTGCATTCTAAGTGCTCTTGAGTTTTTCTAGATATTTTTTCATTCGTTAGCTAAAAATCTCGTTAGTTAAAAGATTTTTTTGATTACGGATTGTATCAATGATGCACAATGTATCTTTATAAATCGAGTAAGATGAAGTATGACTGAAATACATTTTTTGGGATATTTTGAAATGTAAAAAACTGAAAAAAAAATGGGGGCGGGGGGGGGGGTTGGATAATTGCATTAAACTACTCGAATTTTTTGCTCTATGTATTTAAGAAGAAGAAAAGCAAAGCAACTATTTAAATGTTATTTATTTCTAAAGTTTTGCCGCTTACTTCGTACCATTTAGATTTTACATTTTCGAATAATGTATGAAGTCCATTAAATATTTGATTGTTCAAAAAAAAAAAAAAAAACTATGTTCAAAAACCCGGTGTGGTTTTTGAAACCATGATTTAATTCATTGTTTTAACCTTGGTTATAGAAAACATTTGTTTTTTTAACGAAAACTTCTTTCAATATACTTTTTTTCCCACTATTTTTATTAAAAAAAAAGAGAAAAGAAAAGAAAAAAAAGTCTTACTATATTATCCTACTAGCGGTACCCGCACGGCTTTGCCCGTGGTATAAAATTAAAAGTTCATTTGTAAAATAATTGATATAGCAGAAAAAATGCTCTATTTTAGTTATAATTCAACTATAATTCCTTCAAAGTATGATATAAAAATCTGGTATGAACCCCACACTACTTCCTTTAACGTGTAAATTTCTTAGTAGATGATTTAAGTGATAAAATAGTGCTTGGAGTGATTAAGATAGCAATTCAAACATTTACATCCCTAGTTTGCTACGAAACAATGCAAAAAACTGTTTTACAATGATTAATCTCCTGAGTATCGCCGATTTTAACATCATTCAGTGGATTTTGCGCAAAATATTGAACCCCAAAAAAATTTTTTAAAAAAATCGCCAAATTTGTCGCCAAATTGGTGACAAATACTTAGCGACCAAAGGCTTGTCAATATATCGCCAAGTGGTCACGCCAATTCATCTGCATTGAAATTAACACTGATTTATTCCATAAAAGGGGTAAAACACCCCCTTGGGACATTCGAATGCAACCCCAAGGGGAGATGCACAAAAATAATCCAAAAGAGAAAATAAGAACAATGTTGTTGCTCACAGAATCCAACAGAAATCTTACCAAAATTTGAAAGAAGAAGAAAGTTTCCTTTCCTAACTTTAAAAACAAAACAATACATTTTCCGAAATGAAACACTTTAAAAAGAACGTTGCAATGTAGCAATTTATACGATATTTGGTTAATCTTTGTGCTTTGGGTACCCTTTTCTTGCTAAATGGGCGATAAACGTTGCCAAAATCAATATTGCTGAAATGCGAAATCTATGAAAATGAAAAAAAAAAATCCGCCAAATCTTTTAATTAAGTCTTGGGTTAATTAAGTCTATTTTTTTATACCGTAGTATCAAAAATACTACGTTGGAAAAAGAACGAAACAAAAATAAGTATGAAAACGTAACCATGGTAACAACATGAACAGTTGATTTCCGTTGATAAAATAATTCATTTCATCTCTATTTTCAAACAAATTTTATTCTCGAGCTCAACCATTTTAGAATCGTTTGACTTGCTTTACTGAAGGTAAGCCTTGAAATCCTGGATTCTAAAAACAGTTGTTACAGCTCTCCTGATGATCGCAGAAAGTTCGAAAAAACTTCATTTTGTGCAAAAACTTTCAAGCTTTCGAATGACATAAGACTTGAAAATGTGTATGAAATATTTCTTCCCTATTTTATCGAATTTCCGCTAAGAATTCGAATAGAAAAAGAACGAAATGGAATTTTCGAAAAATCGCTTCGTAGTGCAAAACTACATGCTACAAACTAATTTTGTGCCAAGTGTCATGAAAATCGACCGAACGGTTTTGGCGCTACGCGCGTAACAGACAGACAGAAAGAAAGAAAGAAAGAGAGACAGACAAACCTTCAGCTTTATTATTAGTAGAGATAGAGAAGAGATAGAGTTTTGTCCCCTCTTACTGAAAAAGAAAAACGGTCACGCGTTTTTACCATTAAATTTTGAAATCACCTATTTTTTTTCTAGAGACAACTTCTTTCCAATAACAGAAATGCATGAAAATTTATGGCACATAGCTTCACTAACTCAACAAAAATGAGGTTTTAATAAAAATAGTAACGGTGCATTTAAAAAGTAATATTGAAAAACTAGCAATTTTAAATTTTGTTAAAAATGTATTCGTTACAAGTTAAATTGCTCAAAATTACTTGAAAATGAGTGGGGGAAAAATAAAAATCATAAAACCCAAAAAATTTGGGGGTCTTATTAATCCCAACCCCCTCTCCCGAAATCCGAGTCAGGTTCTGTGCTCTGATTACTTGGAGTTTCTGTACGTGAGGGACCACCTTGGTGGAAACTTATCAACATCACTTAAACTGCGTTGGCGATTTTCCCTACCTCGTTGGCGAAATGCGGTTTTAATGCAACCCTGGAAATTTCGGGTCGACGGAGAACTAGCAGTGGGCGTGGTGGGCCCCTCTGAGAAGAGGAGGATCCCTGAACACAAACGCAAGTCTTGCGTCTGGAGCCTAATTATATACGTAGGCACTGGAGCTCGATCTATGATATCCCCTTGCACACGGTCATCTTCACTAGAAAAAGACGACGAGATGGTAAGGCAAAAAAAAAAAAAAAGTCGAAGGAAAGTAAAAGAAGAAAGAAAAAAGGGAAACGATCCGCCCACTTGGTGCCCTAGTAGGAAATTTTCTCTTCATGTGCTTTGTCATGCACGAATTGCTGCTTCAAATTTTCACTCGTGTAGCACGGAAAGTAAAACTTACCATCTTCTGCGAGAAAAAAGATGACATCTTATTGGTAATTATTTCCTGGCTAATTTTTAAGGGAGGAGGGGAGAGAATCAGGGCGTTAACCTGAGTGGGATTGCTGCTTCTTGCTTTTCTTTCTCTTGCTCCGAGGGAAGGAAATAAAAAAAGAGAAAAAAGAAGGGACCAAATTTTATTTTTATCAGAAACACCATGTAAGAGGAAGATTTCCTGCATGTTAAGATCATAATCAAGAACATAATGTTTAATCAAAATAGCATATTTTACAATTGAAAAGTGATTTATGAAGCTGTCTTTCTCTCTTTCTCTCTGTATCAGGTTTCGAAAATTTAGCGATATTTTTGAAAATATCCGATATTTTGATATATATCTGATAGTTTCAATCGGCACAAATTTAAGTCTTTAAGTAATTAGAATCCTTATCTAGTTTCTTCTATTGTAATTATCATAACGCACGAGTATAGACTTAAAACTAATGTTTCCTAATTATTTAATTTATAATTTAAGTCTAAAATATAGGTAAGTATAAAATATAATATAAGTCTGATTTATAATTTAAGTCTAAATATAGAGGAATGTAGGGCAAAGTGAAGTTAAGCTAACTTACTTGCTTGAAAATGAACAAATTAGAAATTAGTTCTGAAAATTATTGTAAGTAAAGAAAGAATAATGTAATTTGTAATACAGCTTGCGTTTAAATATTTTTTTTTCATTTTTGACAGTTATTTTGCACTTAAAAAAAAAGATGGAAAATTTTTACTTCAAAAAACCATGGGACAAAGTGAAAAATACAATCTTTCTGTAATGAAACATTTTCTTTTTGATGATTTACAGTAATTTTAATCAAATTGATGCATAAATAAAAGAAGGAATATCAATGAAAAAACTAACCAAGTAAATAAATAAATGAATTAGTTAATATATCCGAAAAAGAAATGAGTGAATAAAGTAGAAAATAAATAAACACACAGAGATGGGCCGAAGCTTCGGTCTGGCAGGCGCATGAGTTATGATTCAGCCGCTTCGGTCTATAATAATTTATGTTCTAAATTGATATTTTTCAGCAATAATTCCATAAACTTTTGTCCTTTAAGTTATACACTATTTATATATAATACAGGGTGTCCACTCCTATCGTGGACCAATAGCCAATTTCTTAACCGTTAGAGATACGCATATAGTTTATTTAGGAAAAAATCTCCAAATTACGAAAGAAATTTTGGGTCTATTCAATGTTTTTCAAAAAATCAAATTTTGAAAGAGTTACGAAATTTAAATTTTTATACAGCCCCCCAGTCCTATCAATCCTATTTAGTAAAACATTCTTGACACTGTAACGTTTAAAACTAAAAAAAAATCACTCATCTACCACAAAAATTGACCGAGTTATGACGTTTTGAAAAATCAAGATTTTGCATTATTTCATGACGTCATCGAGAGATCGCTTAAGGGACCGCATGCGAAATACTTCAAAATCTTGATTTTTCAAAACGTCATAACTCGGTCAATTTTTGTGGTAGAGGAGTGATTTTTTTTTTAGTTTTAAACGTTACAGTGTCAAGAGTGTTTTACTAAATATGATTGATAGGACTGGGGGACTGTATAAAAATTTAAATTTCGTAACTCTTTCAAAATTTGATTTTTTGAAAAACATTGAATAGACCCAAAATTCCTTTCGTAATTTAGAGATTTTTTCCTAAATGAATTATATGCTTATCTAACTATATGCTTATTAGGGTAAGTGGGTCCCCTCACTATGGTGTAAGTGGGCCCCCTCTTAATAATGATGATTTCAAAATGAAAAGCAGTTTTGATGAAGCAATTTCTACGGTGAAATGAAAAATAATTATGGAGACCTAGAAGAAATTGATGGTTTAGCTACAAAAACTGACAAAGCTTGTAACTATGTATTTGTGAAACTTGCATCAATTAAAACCATAAAGTATTAAGAAGGTCGAATTTTAAAATATGATACAAATGAAAAAAATACTGAAAAATTTGATAGAAAGAATAGAAATAGCTACACTTTTTATTGGTTGGATGTAGGTGATGTTAGAATTATAGCTGTGGATGAAATGATAACGTTTCCTACTAATAAATCTTCAAACAGACGCTGCCATTAAGTGTTTCCATTTTTTTCCAACCTATAGTTTTTTTCCTATTTTACCAAAATTGATCTTAATCGACTCCATTATGTTTGATCAACATTAATTTATATGTGAAAGCAAAAAAATACGCCTAACGGCTTTTGATGAATTTCACAGACACAATTGTTTTGTATTCCACTTTATAATTTTCTGTCATACACATTTAAAGGTAAGTAGATATCTCATTAATGGATACATTTACAGAAAAATATTCCCTGCTACAATACTGCATACTTTGTCAGGTAGGATCCATAAACCCCTTTCCAAAATATGCTAGCTTTAAATATAAATAAATAGGGGGGGGGGGGCACTTACGCCTTCCTACGGGGTAAGTGGGTCCCCCACGCCATTTTGTAAAGAATACGATGATTAAAAATATTTAAAGCATTTTTTTCGGAAATATTGCTGAACTTGTGTCCATTAATAATGTCCAAGATAAAATGAGTCAAAAAATTTAGGCTGTTTTGCTTTAAAACTTTTGTATGAGACTTTAAAAACGAACTGTTCTAAAAAAGGGGGGGGGGGGACACTTACCCTAACCAACCCTATATTTAGTTAATAAAAATATGATCAACTTCAGTTGCTTTAAAATAAATCTAGTAAAACGTGACTTTCTTACACATTTCTCGTCTTGAGACTCAGATATAAAAATGCCAATTTTTAACATTTACCAGGCCAGGAAATTTTTTATAAAGTCATATTTTATTTAATAAAGCTGTTGGTACAAAATTTCAGTTTTTCTTAAATTTGTTGATAAGTTGGTAAATTTAATCCATTTTCTAGATACTGATGAAGATCATTAATAATAGTCAAGGATTATAAAACATCCTTCGAATTTAACAAAAATTGGTTTATATTTGGTTTTCACTAAGCCGAATATAAAGATAGTTCCCATCCCTTGCACGTCCACTTTTAATGAAAGATATTAAGGTTCGATTTCATTTGTTACTTCAGAGAAAAAGCTCATTTTCAACTTAATTCTTTTTGAAGAAAACATTTCCAAACAAAACATATAAATATTTATTTAAAATTTAAAAATACTGAATGATAAGTAAAGAAGAATACCTGCGCATGACTCTAAAAAATTCAACTTCAAAATTTTATAATTAAGAATATTTAGCTGTGTGTTATATTTAGCATTATATTACGATATAATGTAAATAGGAGCAAATTTCTAACTTAATTATTCTGTGATTTAATATTTGATTTTTTCAGTTGGTTTTATTATAAGCATCAACTTAACTGTAAAACATATTTTTCATATTCCAAATAGTGCTTCATATCGCTTATTTACAACTAGCCGATGTGCCCTGCGTCACACGTATTTAAATGCAACATGCCAAATCCAAGAAAATAAATATATGACTATCAACGAAGCCCAGTAGAATCATATTTCTCAAAGCTATTTTTTGTGACCATGCGGTAGATTAACTGGGTGTAAAGGAGAACGTAAAATCAAACTTAAATGCGTTTTTTATTTTATCCGTATTATGACTTTCCAAAAAATCACTTTCTATTTTTTAACTGTAGCCAAAATCAATTCTCTTTTTATTTCACATGGTATCGATTATTGGCATAGATGAATATAAAAATCCTAAGAAAGCAATAAGTTTCATACTTACTCCAGAGAAGCCTTGGTTCAGAATTTTCAATATGATCACTATTGATATTGCTGTTACAAGACAACAAACTTTTTCAACAATGGACTGAAAATTTAATCATTTAATGGGGAAACTATATGAAATTTAGTGTTTTTTATAATACCTTTTTAAAACTAAGTTTTTAAGAAATAAATTATAGCCTATACTGATTCCTGTTAATATAGCTATCTACGGTGAAAAAATAGTTAAAATCGGTCAAAAGTTTCAAAGATTACCCCGGACATACATACATACATAAATACAAAAGTAGTCATTTGTGTGTATAGATTTTAACAAGAAGTTCTGTCAAGAACTAAACGAGCCTACTTTCCCGTACATCGACATCGGCATTCTCGCATCTGATCATTATTCTCTTGATTATCTGAGACTGAAAATTATGTCAAACATACCTTTTTAGCACTTAGAGCTGATTTCGAAAAGCAAAATATGCCCCTCTCATCAGATGAAATAGACACGTAAAAAGTAATTAACGAATAAATAAAGTTTTGTCACACCTTTTAAAGAGTGTAACTGTTACAGTTCCTCCGTAGAAAAAATCCTCCATCGTTTTCAAAAAAAATAAAATAATAATAATAATAATAATAATAATAATAATAATAATAATAATAATAATAATAATAATAATAATAATAATAATAATAATAATGATAATAATAATTAAAAAAATAAATAAATAAAAGTACAAAGATCATCAAAACACATTTTATCAAAGAAAGAAAAAAAAAAAGAAAAAGAAAAAAAAATCGTCCGTTAATAAAATGTCCGGAATTTCACTTTTAATCCGTTGCCAGTCGTTAAATATAAATAAAGAATAAAATGTTCTCGTGAATGAAAAATTTTTGTTACAAAAAAAAATCGTCTGCAAAAAAAAATAATAATAATAAATAATAATAATAATAATAAATAAAATAAAACAAATGAATAAATAAACAAAAAATCGTCTGCACGTTCAGTCATTTTTTTTCTGAGCCTGCATTTCCGCCATGTTCGCGGAGTCGGAGTCGGAATCAGAGTCCTCACAGAAGATTACTGAGAAAAGTACTTTACAAACATTATTTATCAAAACCATTTTCTTACAAAGTTAGTTTGAAGGAAATCCGACTTTAAGTTCTGGATCAACATTCAACTTAAATTCCCCGTAGACGCTAATGTAAATTTTTTTTTCTGAACGGTTCACTATTGAACGAAAAATGGTTTGAATCAAAAAGCGAAATATGGGAATGTATGGGAAAATCTCTCCGAGATCTTTCAAACAAAAAAAAGTTTATTCCATTCGGACGGTTCACTCAAAAGTTATTAGGTGGGGAAAGGTTGCTTAAAAGGTTCAATGTTGAACGAAAAATTGTTCAAATCGGAAATGTAGATACGGGAATGAAGTATTCTTGATGAGATATTTTGAACGAAAAAAAATTTGTTCAAATCGGATTGTTCACTCAAAAGTTAGCATCGCGGGATAGGTTGTTTGAACGGTTCAAAGTTGAACCAAAAATTGTTCAAATCGAAAAATCAAATATGGGAATGAGCTGTGTACTCGCCAAGATCTTTCGAACAAAAAAAAGTTTATTCAATTCGGACGGTTCACTCAAAAGTTATTAGGTGGGGAAAGGTTACCTGAACGGTTCAATGTTGAACCAAAAATGTTCAAATTGAAAATTTAAATACGGTAATAAAGTATCCTTGCCGAGATGCTTCGAACAAAAAAAAAGTTTGTTTAAATCGGACTGTTCATTCAAAAGTTATTAGGAGTGACAACTTGTTTGAACGGTTCAATGTTGAACGAAACATTGTTCAAATCGAAAATGTAGATACGGGAATGAAGTATCCTTGAAAAGATCTTTCGAACAAAAAAATGTTTGTTCAAATCGGACTGTTCATTCAAAAGTTAGCATCGCGGAACAGGTTGTTTGAACGGTTCAAAGTTGAACCAAAAATTGTTCAAATCGAAAAATCAGATATGGGAATGAGCTGTACTCGCCGAGATCTTTCCAACAAAAAAAAGTTTGTCCAAATCGGAATGTTCATTCAAAAGTTATTAGGGGGGGGGGGGACAGACAGACCGACCGACAGACCGACCGACCGACGCACAAATTCCCCATCTCAATACCCTACTTTCAAATTTTTAATTTTTCGATATTCATTTTACCTTTTTATTTTTTTAACTTGGCGATATTTTTTTTAACTTGGCGATATTTTTTGGACTTGGCGATATTTTTAGATGCATTAAGCTATTTTTATTACTTTTTTCGTCTTTCTTTTATTTTTAACGGGAAAGTAGGCTAAAAAAAGAGAATTGTCTACTTTTCTAGTACTATCAGTACAAACCAAAAACAAATATTTCAAACTAGTGAAATTAATTAAAAAATGAGACAGTAAGCAAAAAAGGTTGTGAAAATTAGGAATATTAAAACATATGCAGAATAGTATCACATAGTGTGTATTTATTAATGCATTCAATGTTAAAACTTCAATATGTGCACCAGCAGAAGCTTCCTCCATTAATTGGTGGAAGCTTCGAGATTCGGTACTTCGACTGATCTCTAGTTA
>JAXGGA010003761.1:0-97474 GCA_038373865.1 Uloborus plumipes | reverse complement strand
CTAATATCTTTAAACGAGCAATTCTTGTATATATATATATATATATATATTTATTTTTCGGATCTCGAAAACGGCTCTAACGATTTCGATAAAAGTTTGTATTCAGATAGAGTTTTGGTTTCTGAGTTCATCTACGTCGGCGTTTTTTCTGTAAAAACGCGAGTTTTCACAAAAAACCCGTTTTTTTTGTGCCTTCATTGAAAGTTTGAGAAGCTTTTATTGCGCCATTTTCTTTATGATTACTTTCATTGTTACTTAACAATTGAATTTCATATTTAATCACATCAGCGCGAGTTTAAATTTTATGGTATTTGGCAACGTTAAATTGTTATTGTTTTTTGAAATGTAAAAGCTAGGCTTCACTAGATAAGTGCCTTATACAGGCTGTTTCATTTATTCAAAAGCCATGGGATAAAAGCAGTGGTTATTGTCCACCGACATCTATTGAATTTTATGGTAACTTACACGATATAAAAATCGGATTGTTTTACTTTTCAAGTACGATTTCAAAATTGAGTATAAAAGTGTTACAGTTAGTTTTCAAATTCTTTTTTTTCCTCCTCAAGAGTGTTTAGTAAGATATTTCAGGTAAAAAAGCAATAAATACGAAACTCAATTTTCTTAAAATATTAAGTTTCGGAACAAAATTACATCTAATATCTTTAAACTAACAATTCCTGTATATATATATTTCGGATCTCGAAAAAGGCTCTAACGATTTTGATAAAATTTTGTATTTGGATAAAGTTTTGGTTTTTGAGTTCATCTACATCGGCGTTTTTTCTGTAAAAGCGCGAGATTTCACAAAACCCCCCGTTTTTTGTGCCTTCATTGAAAGTTTGACGAGCTTTCTTTCGCCATTTTCTTTATGATTACTCTTATTGTTACTGTTTCATAGCAACCACGTTTTATTATAACAATGGATTTCATATTTAATCACATCAGCGTAAATTTAAATTTTTATGGTATTTGGCAAACGAGTTTTGGCAACACGTTGGAATTGTTATTGTTTTTGAAATTTAAAAGATATCGATCAAAATTAATTTAGAATTGGGTGTGGGCCGCGGTCGTCCGATAATTAAGTCGTCGGACTCGTAACCGGAGGGTCCCGGGCCGATCAAAGATCCACCGTCTTCATTAATGGTGGCTGGGGGACGTTAAAAATGTTCGTGGTCATAAAATCCTCCAAGTGAAACGATACCTCTGGGGGGTGGGGATGCTGACCAAGGGTTTGCTAGGCCCTTGGGATTGATTCAAAAATGAACAGAGCGCTCTTCAGGGCCCAATCCCGGTTAAACCACGAGTTGTGGTATGTACGGGGGGAACCTTGGAGTGTGAAGTGAAATGAAAGTCAAAACCAACTGGAACCAAATGCGTACTGGAGAACAGGGACTCTGCATCAAGTTTTATGAAACCCTCCCGCGCCTTCGGCGCCAAATGAAATGAAATCGAGATTGATTTTACGGTGAGCATGGATTAAATAAGGTTGTGTTTTTTAAAACAAATTACGGCTGTTTTAAATGCGTAATTGCAACCAAAGGCTTAAAAATGCTTTTCAAGTTTATGTAGATAAGTACTTCGCATTTAAAAAAAAACCAGGAGTTTACAAACCTCTTTTTTTTTAACCGAGCGGACTCGGTCCCCTGGTATTTGATTTTAATATAGGGTATCACTTTTGTAGTAGTTGTAAAAGTGAACGTGTCTTTGATCTCTTTGAAAAGTTGTCAGAACGACGGCAGTAGATGGCGATGTTGTGCAAACGTACAAGATTTTACAATGCCAAGGAACAGGGTACCAACAGGAAGGTGTCTACTACCTAGACAATATTAGACAATTCAACAATGCTTTGGCCTTCGCTTCAGTCAAAGTGGACTCAGTTAACATTACTGGCAGAGGTCCATATTGTTTTAAACTACATGGTCAAGTGTACCATATGATCGGGAACTTGCAACCTCCGGCAGGGACTACACCAACTTACGCTGGACTTTTCTTTATAGATTTCGACACTGCGCGGCAACTTCGGGCAGATAATGAAGCCAATAAAAACTGTCGTATTAAATTTTAAGTTTAGAGTTTTTTTTTATGCGGAATTCCGCACGGGTCACCTAGTTAGTTTGTAAGAAGATTATCTTTTTGGTTAAGGTTTTGAGTTTGTTCCAAACTCAAGGTGGGGAGGATGATGAAGATAAGCCTTGAAAATTAGACAAGATCTTCCTTTCCACCTCGAGACGATAAAATTTGAGTTTGGCAACAATAACAAATTATGGAATAAGATTTAAAATTTTAAGATGAAGTCCACTATAATAGATTGCAAAACTTTTTGGCCACTTCTTGTAAGAATTTTCCTTTAAAATGTAAATAGTGTCAATAAACCTTTTTTAATATAAGCTTTTCTAACAAGATGTCACCACTTCAATATTTTAAAGACACCGAGTAGATAACCGCCCAAAATTTATAAGAAAAATGTGTTACGCAGATGTAACAAAATGTATAGGGGAAGACCGCTTATATTGGACCCCCTAAGAACAGGAGGCCTGTGTCGCTCAATGTGTAGCAAAACAGAAATGCAAAATAGGGCATCGTAAGCTAAATTGAATCAGGAACTACCCTAGGAGCTTCTATTTTCTGAAAATATGAAAATTATTTTTTAAAAAATTATCTTATAAAAAGTTGCAAAAGTCCAATTTAGGAATATATGCGCCGAAATTGAACCATGAGTTTCCTAAATTGGACCGTACCAAGAAATCATAGAACAATTTATGTTAGTACTATGCAGCTTTTTTCCAGGATTTGCAGTAGAATTTCTTTTGCTTCGGCCTCACTTAGGCACTGTTGAGAAACTCGCTGACGGCATTTCATACGCGTAATCATGTTTTGCACTTCATCTCTATGACAAACATTGCAATAACAATTGTTTTGTGCAGTTTCTTGCTTCTTCTAGTGTGAATTTTTCTGCTCTATGCCGATTTTATACGGCGTTGGAATGATTGCTGAGATAGCCTTCATTTTTGTTCCTTTATATTTTTTTAGGAAAAGGGGATATGTGAGCCGGCTTTACAAAATCATAGTTAGAGTTGGCAATCATGTTTTGATGAGAACTATCCGCCGATTCTGAAGAACTTGTACTAATTTAAGTTGTAGCTAGTTCTTGTAGGGGAGACCGGGGCAAGATGACGATGCTAAGAATCGTTGCTTATTATTCACTCATTTTTAAGGATGGTAAAATTATTTTTATATGAGGCGTTAGAGTAGTCCTTTGTAGCCTAAAATATATTACCAATTATTTTTTGAAATTAAAAAAAAAGTATGATTTTCTTATGTTTTCATACTCTTAACAATTCGTTATCTTGCCCCAGTACCGGGGCAAGATGACTTTCGCCTTGGGGCAAGATGACGACTCTATAAAAGGTGTAACATTTTTAACTTTTGAATACGTTACATGGTTTAACAAATGATAAACGTGTTTCTACATCTTAGAAAGCATTAAATTAAGCATTGTAAAGTAATGTATATATACAAGGGTGTAGTAGTGTAGCTAACAACAGTCGCAAAAAAAAAATGCCATTTTCATAATTGGAACAGTCGTCATGCCACCACTCTTGGCATTTACAGCACTGGATCCATTCTTCTGTTGGAGGATCACAATATTCCTCTTTGCAAGCAGGACATCTTACTACACCATCCTTTGAAGTTGATGTCACTGGGTTGCTTGGCCTGATTTTTTCTGACTTCGGGCTAAGGGAACAAAGTTTGAGTTTTCTTACTCCTCTTTTGGCTTCACGTTCTTCTGTCCCCTGTTTTTTTAGACAATCCTTTTTCTCTTTCTGCTTGGCTCTTTCTTCTAGAAGTTCTTTGACGGGTGAGCTCGTAAGAATACTCCAACTCATTTTTTTGTTTTTTCTTTTTTTGCCATATTGTAGAGCTTTTGGCAATTGCTTTAAATCAAAAACACTTAAAGGCTCCTTTTCTGCACTGGAATCAGAATTTGTCATCAATTATGTATCTACTTGATGGCTTATATGTGGATTTTTTACTAACAGGGTCTGGGGGTTGGCAGTATTATTTTCAGTTCCCTCTTTAACAGCATCAAGATCAGTTGTTTTTGAAGCAGCGAAATCATGACTGCTGAATACAAGAGAATTATGCAGCTCGATCCCACATTCTTGAAAACCTTGAACTGCATTTGCAATTGTAGCGGCTTTAAAGTAAGCTATATGCCCAAAAGTTCACCAAAATTTTTATCTATGATGGTCTGCCCTGGATGTGTGACCATATAATTGTCACATGCTTGCCCATAATAATGTTTCAATAGGCCAAAAAATGCCACATCAAGAGGTTGGAGACGATGTGATGTATGGGAAGGCGACCCAACCATGATAATGAATTTTTCTCAGCAATATAATATAGCCTGCAAAGTTATGTGGGATTTGTGATTATCAATGATCAACAGAACAGGAGATTCTATGTTTGATTTTACGTGTTAATAAAAGTGGTGCAAAAAAGAGAAAAAGTATCCTCATTGCTCCAGCCATTATCACTACAGTGACCTATAGTTCCTGGTGGGGCTTTCTCGATAAGTTCAGGACGCATTCGTTTTCTATCAAAAATCAGACAAGGTGGCAGGTAAAAGCCAGTGGCGCTTATGCAACAAATTATTGTTACATTCCTTCCTCTCTCTGCTGAAACAATCTTCGAAACTCTTCTGTATCCTGTAGGACTGACTACCATGAGCAGCTTATATTACCATGGGTAGCATAGAATCTTTGCTCCATTCTCCTCTTGAGGATTTCTTCTTGTAATGTCGAACCATATCTGAAATGTCATATGTATCAATAACAAACAATTAGTTTGCTCTTCGGAAGAGGGGGGAGGGGCATGAGGGACTTATTATAATATATTATTATATACATTAGTATATATATTAGTATAACTATAAATAAGCGTTTAACGAACTTAATAGAAGGGGCAACATAGTTAGTTTCATAAATTCCGAAACATGGGGCAAGATGACGAGCTCGTCATCTTGCCCCGTGTTTCGTTTCGTCATCTTGCCCCAGACTGCCATTTTTGAAGGATTCGTGTTTATTTCCATAAAAAAATGCGTTTATTTGGTGCTTATTCATATAAAAAGGTAGTATTTAAACTAAGGTACACATTAATACTAATGGGAAGCAATAAATCTTACCTGTATTTGCATCAGAGCTTATTTGCACATGGATAAAAGTTAGATCGCGATAGTGGTAAACCAGAACAACTTCAGAACTGTCTTGAAAACGGTGATTTCAGCGACTTTATACTATTACTGAACGAAGAATAGATAGAAGAATCTCTAATGACCAGTTGATGCTGCTACCTTGCAGGAAATGAAAAAAAGACGGAATTCGTCATCTTGCCCGGCTCGTCATCTTGCCCCGGTCTCCCCTACATGGTGTACAACTTACAAAAACATGTAACCTGTTCACTTTGAGTAGTTTTATCTGGACTACTTGACTAATTCTTCTGCAGCCAAGTCAGTGTCATTAAACACATGTCAATTAACAATCCAAACTCCTGTTCTTTGAAATCAACTCACAGCATTTGCCATGGCCTTGATTTCGGTTTGCCCATAAGCGTAACCAAGCAGTTCTCCAATGCGATATTAGATAATGAATCTGATTAGATGTTCCCGCATCCATGTATCACATGCTCCATTAAAATATGTTGACAACGAATAAAGCCCACATCTACGTGCATGATGTGCTTAAAAAGAAAGCATTATCGTTAGCCAAGTTTATTGCATCAATGTTCTTTAGGTAAGTGCTGTGCCTATCTATTAATAGAAGGACATTCTTTTTACATTACTTGGCTTAACAGTTTTGATGAAATGTTGTATCAATTGTATGAATTATCGTTTGTGATTAAACTTTTTTTTTTTGAACAAGTATTGCTCACCAGGGAAGCTTGCAGCAAATAACCAGTGTGTTTCTACCACGTTCACCATTCATTACTGTTCCAACCTGATGGTTACCTCTATACGTCGATATATTTTGGGGCTTATGGACAGTAAAAAGGCCGGTTTCTTCTACATTGAACATTTTAGTAGCATATAAAATGTTTTTTCCTTTTAAAATCATTTCGAAAATATCGAAGAATTTCATATTTTTCTCTCGGTAAACCAGCGTAAATTTTATTTAAGTTAATAACTATGTTTAACAACCTGAAACTGCAGCTTAATGAATGGAGAGAAAAAAAAACATACATTTTAAGAAGTTGCAGATTCTGCTTGATAAAAATGTGCTTGATAAAAAAGTTTAAATGAATATCGAGAATAGGTGTTAAAGTATGCTTAGAATAATTTTAACTACGCTATCAAATAAAAGGAGCTGCTTATTTTGTGTTACGATTAATAAAAAGTCTTGTTTAAAATCATATTCTTAAATTGGACAACCGGTCCAATATAGGAAAATTTTTTCGGTCCAATAAAGGAAAACACGCCATTTTTTATTCTTCAGCTCATTGCTGTCAAAAACTATCACAATCGCGCATGTAAATACATCGATGTAATCCTTATTAAACACAGATTATAATACTGTAACAGCATTTTAGCACAATTTACAAGTTTTTGAGTTATCCTTCTAGAAACAAGTCCACAAAATAAGATTTCGCACGTTTTCATCACAAATCAAGCCGTAACTCACTCTAAACAGTTAGAAGAGTGGTGAAACTTCATACACAGTGTTTTCATTAATAAAACTTTATATTTCTACTGTTAAAGTGTAGCACAGATCCCTGTACTAGATTTTAAGCCCGAAGTCCAATTTAAGCAGTGGTCCAATATAAGCGGTCTTCCCCTACTTAAAAAGTTAAAAGATATACTTCTAGAATGATTTAAAGGCTATAATTACAAGTTTTCCAACAAGAACTTCAATCGGTGACCATTTTGCGTGACGGATCCAGCTTTTAAAAGCTGTTGCCAGATTCGAAAGTTCAGAAAGTTATCTTTAAAATGGTATAGAGCACCTTGGTATTAATTAAATTTGAAAATTTGGCCTTCAGGTTGACATTTTCGTGGAATGACCCTATATAACAGTTAATATGTAATACATCAGATGAAATAAGAAAACTCACATGTCTTAGTTAAGCAGCAGGCAGGGTGGAGTTAAAAAAATACAATACTTAATACTTAGGTCTAAAGACTGCATATCTTTGAAACACATTCTGTTTTTTTTTTTTTTTTTTTCATGCTTTATAGCATACTTTTAGTGTTTTCTTAGTGATTTCATTAAACTAATGTTAACTGTTATCTAAAGGAACTAAAATCAAGGAGTTATATTGATTTTAATCATATTTATAACAAAAATGATCTATTTCTTGTTGTAAACAAGACATAGATCATAAAAAAATTACCTAGATTCGCAAATGAAGTTAGCGAAATAGAGGTGGGGGGAGGGGCAGAATAAGTGGCTACTAATTCCGATATTGAAACTACACATAGAACTTCCAAGAAAATCATCGAATTTTTTAATAGTTTAAAGGTATTTAAAGATCCAATATTTCCTCCAACTAAGTACAGAGGAAAAAAAAAAGAAATCCATGTCAAGTTTGAAAACCATTGTTAAACTCTAGTTCCTATTAAATATTTTACGAAATTTTAATAAGGCCAAGAAGGATTCTTTATTTGATTTGGACAAATTCCTGTAAAATAAACCAATACCAAAATGCTTCATGAATATTTTGATTTTCCTGCCCGTTATTTTAGTGCACGTTTGATGCAACTATTTTTGGAAAGGTATCACTTCGCGTATGAAAAAGCAGAATACGAACGACCAATATTCCATCATACCTATAATCTCCAGAAACAGTAAAAACGAACGTTCTTTTAAATTATGATGCACATTTGAATATTTTTCTGGGAAAGGTGCAACAGATTATCCCCTAATAAAATTAGTTTCGTCGACTTTTCCAAAGAAATACTCCACTAAAAGAAGTAACCCACGGTTATTTTGACCCTTGTCCCTTGTTGAAACTTCTAGATAAATTTGCGTTGAAGCACATAAAAAAGAGAGGTTTTCTTTTTTTTTTTGGAGGGAGGGCGTAGCTGTTCAGCTATACTTAAGTAATGCCACGAAGTATCAAAGGGATGAGTTAAGCCAACACATTATTAATTCTTTTACGGTCACAATGACGGGTCTGGCACTATATATATATATATATACAAACAGATAGAGAAATAGAAAAGTGGGAATTTTCCTACTTAACACTTTCCGGTCTAAGCCCGAGCTCAGCTCGTGGTCAAGTTTGAGCTACTGTTGCTCTGAAAATACGGGTTTTTTTCGTTTCAATTCTTTTTAGATATTATCTATGGACCTTTTACTTTCTTTAAAAGAATATAGATGGCACCACCAATCAGAATTATTTGCAGGAGATGCTACAGAATCGAGGCTTATACGAGTTAGTGCAAGCGTGCGACAGTGTAAATCCGTGTTTTGAAATGTACCACACCAAAGCAAATTCTGCAAAATAATGTGTATTTAAAAATTAAATCTTTTTTTTAACATTTGTTCAAGATTTGGGTAAGTTTTTAATTAAATTTGTGCATATTTTCATGGTCAAAAATGATATTTTCCCATGCGGAACTTTTTTTTTTTCAAGTTCCAAACATGCATTTTTCAACAATTTCTTACTAAATATTAATTGTTGTTTCACTTAAATAGGTCTTTCATCATGAAAGAAAACATTTTGAAGTATTTCATAAAATTAAAATTACCAACATTAACTTTTTCCAAGTATTTTTTAAAAATCACGAAAAGCGATAAAAACCCCCAGTCTGGAGGGAGATGCGAGGCCGAAAAGGCTCAGACCTGAAAGTGTTAAAGGGATATTTTTGCAACACAACTTGTTCCATAGAGAGTTTTTTGTATGGTAAGCAAATAATAATTATACGTACTAATTTCTATGAGCTACTACTCTTTTCCGTGGATCAGAAGGTTCATTCTAACTACAAAACGTACATAATAAAGTAAGTATATTCATTTAGCTCTTCGTGGCTTTGAAACTTTGATTATTATTAAATATGTAAACATAAATATTACACTTCAATAAGTAATTTAGGAAGCTTTTGAAAAGAATAACCATGAGTTCTTTATGGTGAAACGAAATGTCAAAGGTGTTATCGAGTTTCTACACGTCCTTATAATAGGTCAATAGAAAAATAAATATTTTCGTCCTACTGCTGAGGTTTCTTTCAAGCTTCGTATATAGCATTTCAGTTAAAAACCGTTTCTAGAAAAAACCATCAACCCTTTTTTTCAATGAAACCTTTTACAACACTGGCTAGTTTTGAAATAGCCTCAGAAAATGAGCATTCTCTCTCCCCCCGACCAATTAAGTTAAAAGCATATTTGAAAGCTAAATATTTTAGAAAACACAACATATTTCGAAACGGAGCGAAATAAGTTATTACCGCCTCGTTAAAAGCCATCGATGGGGCCCGGTCATTAATATTTTACGCTCCCAGATTCTCCAGTCTCGTAATCTCAGAAGAATTTTCCCACCTTGTTGCCTAGTTACAGGATCTTGAAAGCAATGTGGCAACATACCGCGAGCAGACGATTTCGTTCCTGGGGAAAATATCGAATGACAACATACGCCCTGTTTGGCGTTCGATTTTGAATTTATGGAAGGCAGCAGGCTGGACTAAAATTCCATTATCAAAATTTTCAGCCATTCATAACGCAATACGGAGAACGTTATAATGAAATTTACTGTTCCGTTGTTGTGATCATATGTTACGTGTAGCAACACGAAATTGGCTTAAGAGCGGGGAAATTAAAGAGCATGTTACCTGCTTTAAGACGCATTTTGCCTGACTGCTGGAGATTTATTTTAATTGAGTGACGCTTTATATTTATAGTTATCAATATTATTAATTAAAGTATAAAGGAATTTAAAATTCAATTAAAAATGCAACTTGTCTACTTACCCGGTAGAACATGACAACTAGGCAGAACAGAAAAGGTCACGTGGGGTACCTGTATGACGTAATCTATTAATTTCTGCTGAATGAAAATTGTACATAAAAAAATTAACATAAGTTCATTTTCAATATTAAAGATTTTCACATAAACGAGGGTTTGGGGAAAAAGTCATGGCAACTTTTTTTTTTTTTTTTTGCAAATACCAAGTTGGAAAATAGAATATATACAGTAGAAGGGACAAGGTGTTAACAACATGTGTGGACAATGAACAGCGCTGAAAGATCGTAAATGAAAGTAGCAAGGGGCTACTTTGAGTATATTTGCCCCGATTTATATTATCAATCCTATGTGTACTGTATTGTCCTTCTTTTGCACCGTTAAGGTTGTATGGCCCTGTATCAGACAGTAATAAATTTATGTGTAACGATATTTCAGACCTTGTTAACAACTTGTTTCTCCGTTTGTACTTATCCCATTATAAAACCAAACTGGTATTAGCAAGAAAAAAAAATCCCGTGACTTTTGGTCCAACCCTTAAAAAAGCAATTTGAGAGCCTTTAAAATAAGTACTCTTAACAACTTTCTGTATTTAAAAAAAACAAGTGAAGTGAAGAAAAACGACTAAAAAAACTCTTGATATTGCCCATAAATAATTTCACCTACATTATCACATACAGAGTTGCAAGGAGTCTTACAAGTAAATTGTTCGTAATTAATTCGAGAGATATTAGTTTTCTGAGTTTGGTCTAAGTTGAGTTAGTTCTTCAGATGCAGGCGGCCTTCCAAAAATGAATCCAGATTCTCTACACGTAAGCAACATCAGCGGTTGGCAGGTGCTGTTGAAAGTAAAATTTAAAAATGTTGTTGCTATGTTTTTTACGACTTACAAGGACATTTTCTGTTTTTTTTTTCGTTTTTCTCTTATTTCTTTGGGAAGGTAGGCTAAAATGGAGGCGTGCATTTGACTATTGTTCAGTGCGGTCAATTGGAGTAAAAGATAACAGAATTTCAATGTTTCAACTTTGGTCATTCTCTTTCCATTTGTTGAACTGAGAGATAAAAAAGAAATCTGCATTGTGTTCAAGACTACCCTCACTGAGAGTAACTGTTGATAAAAAAAAACTTTACTTTACCTGACTGTTTGTTGCAAATGCAATAATGCTTCTTTTAACTCCTAAGACTATGAAGTAACACCCTATTTTTGCCCCATGAGGTTCATGTGGGTGGTTAAAAGCAATGAACAATATAAGTGTAGAAGCTTAAGAAGTTATACACCAGTAGTGTACAATCTACAACCGCAGGCCGGTGTACCTCCCAAATTTTATCTGAAATCATTTGGAAAGACAATGTATACAAAAAATTAAATTAAGCTGAGTTTAATCAAAATGAACAAAAACTTATAATTTTAGGAGCAAACCTATTTTGGCAGCTTAGTGAAGTTGACGTTGATCCTTATCATTGAATTACAGCGTTTCCAGTAAGGTTTGCTACAGCTATGGTTTTTTCAGATTCCACACAATTGTATATGGTAAATGAAAGTACCGAAACTCCACATCAAAGACAGCATTGATTTGAAATTCATGACTCAAAGTTTTTAGTTACCTTCCACATAATAATGTCTAACTCGGTGGAACCAGTTACTTAGCATTCGTGGACTTGATGTCAAAAAAAAAAAAAAAAAAAAATGTGAGATCGGAAAACTTAAAAACAGCGTTTCTCACAGTGTCATTTAAAAAAAAGAATGACTCTTGTAAAATTGTTGGGGAAAACAAGGAAATCTTACAATCTTATTTGTTTGTTACTTATTCTTCACTCATCAACAGTTGAGTCACTAAATTACCATAACCCACTTATGCCCAGTAGCCTAAAAACAGGACGCTTGTTAGTTACTGCATACAAAAACTTGTAATGGGTATATCCTTTTACTAAAGCTGTTTTTCACAAGTTAAATAGTCCTTCTTCCTGAGAAAACCAGTTAGAGCCACTATTTGAACATCAGAGTTTATTTATTGACAGCTATTTTCAGACAAATCAGTCAAGCAACGATCCAGCATGGGTAGTCACAGAAAGTTTTTTACTCACATATCTGCAAAATATCCCATAAACAGGACATTAAGTGACTTAATAAATATGGCAACGGCGAACTATTTTAAGCTTAAAATGTGTGTAAACCATTACAAGTCAGAGTATTAAGCAGATAAAAATGGAAAAAAATTGTTAAAAAAAATTGGGCATAAATGGGTTAAAGTATGGTCAAAAGGTCTTTTTCAATGTACTCTCTGTTTCTTTTTATCCAAACTAACCTCATACAAGAATAATGATCAAACATTGATCTATATATAAGCAAACATGAAGAAATATATGAGAAATCGTACTATTCATACATTTCCTCCGCTAGAGGAATACCAAGAAAATCCATATTCTATGAAATCAGTGTCGCCGATGTAGATATCATTCCTCAATCCCCACCTGTCTCTGCATCTTTTGAGCCCAACGACGGGATTTCCTTTGTCTTCCTTCCCGCTCTACACTTATTCGAACCTCCCAAGGCATTTTCGAACTAAGAGGATTTCGAATCCATTTAAAGTTTTATGTCTGTCATTTGGGAAATAAATATGCTAAAAGCTCTCGTCTGCTTTTATAAAGTAGGTGTATTTCTCTGTTGTGAGTAGGTATTTTTAGATGTTGCACCGTTTTCTTGTTTTAGCGATTAGTCTACTAGTTAAATTTTTATGTTCTTTTATACACACCAAAAAAAGCTTCTATTTAGAAATTTTCAAGTATTGTGTGTTTAAGATATAGTAATTTGATTGAATTAAATTTAAGTGGTCAACGTTAAAAGTCCTTAAAGTAGATCTTAAAAAGAAGTTAGTATTGATTTTGTATATTTCCTATTTTTTCTAAGTTGGCATTAAAATAATATGTGCTGATTTATTGCACAAGAAGTCATCGATGCAGGGTTGACGAAAGTCGATGTATCGTAGTTGGAAACTAGGGTTCCGGCCATTATGGGGCCCGATTTTTAGTAGGAGCATTTTACATTTCATAATTTCTCTGGTAGGAGGGGATCCGGTGACTAAACTCGTAAGGGGCCCTTGGCTCTCCGTCGGCCCTGCCTCTATGACCTTATTTTCATTTTTATTTCTTTTATTTCAGTTAGTTGCAACTGAGGCTTTTTTTAATAGTGCTTTCACATTGTTACATTGCGAAAACAACAAAATTAGTCTTGCAATGGATATAAAACTAACATACACCATATACCAGCTTCTAATGACGTCATGTCTTATTCAACAGGTAACGCCCCTCAGCTGTGAGCTTTACTAATGGAACACAAAATAGCCATGAGGAAGCAATTGGCGAGAGCGATTAAATAAAACACACAGATTCATTAAAATACACAGAAAGTCTACAATTTTTTATTAGTCGATAATGCAATCGGTGTTGATCTACCATTGAATAATCTACTTACTCACAGGTGTCCTGTGATTTAATTAACACACGTTGCGACATACATACTTTGGGTAATATAGCACTGTAAAACAATGACAGTTTTATTGAGTATTTGGTTAGCTTTGAAAGAAAAAACTGTTACAAGTTTTGATGGTAATTTCATGGTCTGTTTTCTTTTCCCCCCTTTTAACTGGCTAATTTTTATAGTTTTGTCTAAATATACTGCTATTTGTAAAAAATGAATTACCATGATCCAATCACCAGAATGAAATTAAAGTTGGAAGAAATGTTAGCTAAAAGATGAAATGCTAACTAAGTTTCAGAGCTAACCACGCATGCGTGGTATGAGCGGTGCCCTTTTAACCGATGCTGAACGCGTATAAATAGAGGGCTGTAGCAGAGATTTGAAAATAGTGCATGTTTTTTTAATGCCTGCTTGAGGGAGAGAAATAGGGTTTGTATGCTCAGCCAAAGTTTGTTTTTTTAAGATGTAGGAAGCAGATCTCTAGCAAGGGGTTGGCAAACCAAAAGTAGCACGTGTTAAATAAGCTAAGTATTAGCCTATTGAACACAGGTTATTTTTGAATAAGCAAGACAAGAAATACACTGTATGTGTTATGCTGAAAAAGAAATTCAAAGATTCTTTGCAATTTGTGGTCACGAATTGTCTAGTTGAAAGACAACTAGGGATGTCTTGAACAAAGGGGACGACTTCGGTCACTAGCACCTCACCGACGTACCTGCTGCTTCTCAGATTCATCTCTATTCGTAGCAGCTGAAGTAGTCCATGATACGAAATCGAATTTCGCAGTGTTCGGCCCCTATGAAGTTCTATAAAGCACTCTTGGAGGCATAGTTCACCAGTATAGCGTCTAAAACTCATGCGTCTATAATGGATCTACGAAATAAGGTGGAAGTTGTCAGAAAAGACAACTTAACTGGCCAAACTTTGGGATCATGAGCTCATTGCAGACGCCGACTTCCATGATTTGACGTGAGGGGAATCCTGTATAAATGAATCCTTTCACGCAGTCCTCAGCGCTGCAAATGTCTACAATTTTATGACATTAGTACATCTGTTGCTGTAGATGAACGTGCTTTCAACTGCCTGGACTCTCAAACGAACCAGGTGTACATCATCGTACTCTGATGACCCCTTCTCAGCTTTTTGAATTGCCTGGTGCCTATCAGTCCACTGTTTTCCATGTCACATGACTATATAACTGTTCCTTTGTATGCAGGCTGCAATTGAGCGTTAAGAAAAACCTCTTTCTTAAAAGACCGTTGATTCCCCAAAATATAAGCTCCGATAGTTGCTGAAATTTTGCCATCTTTCCTCGAGGAAGCATAATTAGGTCTACTTAACGCTTGCCATCTTAACCTCAGAACCAGACTAACGTAAGTCCATTTTCGTCATTTTTCGGTAGAGGGGAAAAACGATTGTCGAATACATCGTTTTTCCCCTCTACTGAAAAATGACGAAAATGGACTTACGTTAGTCTGGTTCTGAGGTACAGAAATAAGCATTGCCCATTTTCAAAGTCTTTCGCTACAGCAATCTGTTTGTATGCTTTTAGCAGTAATTCAAGGGGTGCTGCTAACACCATGCATACGTTGGGACTCTGAAGCTTTATTACTTTACATAATATTCTGTAATTGATATTTTCCGGAAAGTTCATGTCATTCGACGATTTCTTCATTGTATTGCATTTTCTGAAAAGCAGTAGTATGTATGGCTAATTTATCCAATATAAAATGGCTTCGCTATTTCACGTATTTCTCTAACATCACATTGAAAATACAATGCTAGTTTCATGTTTTGAACGCAGTTAAGTTACAGTGCATTTTCTATAGAAATTTCTATTACTAGTTACCTATTGCGTTACTTCGACGCTTCTGTGTGGCCGCGCATTATCGTCCATCAAAGGAAAGTGAAAATGAGAGTAAATCTTATAAGTATTGTTAACAGCGTATTGCATTTCAAAATAATAATAATAACGAACGCATGCACAAAATAAGCTGAATGTGATTCTTCATTGTGCTTCCAAAATGCAGAATTAAAATTAAAAATAAAAAGTTAAAAGTATTTCTGCTGAATCAAGCGGGCAGTTTTTAAATTTCCTACATACTTTTTTCGACGGTATGTGATAATTCCATAGTTGAGACACATGAACTGCATACATTTTTTTACGTTTGAAAGCGACATTTATTATGATTGTGTTCAAACACACTAAAACGTAATCCTAATATCCATTTGTTTTAAAAATGTGCTATCATAAGAAAAGACAGTAATTAAAAATAGCTTTTAAATTAACTAATCAGTATAAAACAGTAAGTAACCGCCCCTAAGCGAATTTTAAGGCAGAAACATGCAATACACCACCATCTCTATTATTCCATCCATGGATTGTTAACTTTATGAATCCACAACTGCATGTTTGATGTTAGAATGTTAATCTAATTAGAAGAACCTATACACACACACACACATATATATATATATATATATATATATATATATATATATATATATATATATATATATATATATATATATATATATATATATATATATATATATATATATATATATATATATATATATATTTATTTGTTATTGATTTTCAGTAGAGAATTTTATCGTTACCAAATAAAAGTGGATGCAATCGACATAATAATATCTTATCCAGCGCGGCTTTTTCCAGTTTTTTCCCGGGTGAAAAAATCCTACACCCTGGCTTCTAATCGTCCAACTGCTGATTAACAGAAGCTGTGTGGGTTTATGATATTCTAACATAGAAATAACAAACCTCAATATATCTTTACATTAAATATATTTTATAAAGAGTTCTCAGACTATTTTTTAAAAATATTCTTTGCAAAAAATTGAAAGAGCTTCAGAAAAAAACTGACATTCATGAAAAAAACACTATCCTTTTCAATCCGATTTTTTCGCGGAAAATTTAGACTATTTTGGGAAGCAGATGTTAATGTAGTTATGTAAAAAAAAAGTAAAAAAAAATAAAACAGATCGTATCAAATATTTGCATAATGGATCATGTACTCAATGTCTGTGAAAGAGGCCAGAAAGTTATAAAGAAAGTTTAGTTAGTCTTTCCTTTAAAGAGTCTGCATTGAACAAAGGAGCTTGAAGTAATTCCTCAAGAATAAAATAAAATAAGAAAACTTTAAACTATTTCATTAACTATTATATTAGTTTTTTTATAAACTTAATAAGCAGTTTTTAAAAAAAAATAAACTTAGTACTACAAAAGCATTATGTTTTAATTTGATGTTTATGTATGGCATCAAGTTTGATATTGCGAAAAATTTCCCCCTATTGACACAAAAATATTAATGTAAAATAAAAAAAAAATCTGTTGACGTTAAAGTTAAAAAATGCAAGACAACGTGTCTAAAAGTACAAATAAAAGGTTTAAAAAGAGTTAGAAAATTTTAGCAAATAGCTATTTCGGGGCTATTATAAATGAAGCCCCATCATCAGTGCAAAAAGATGATGGTTCACTGACACCAGTCAAGTGAGTGTCACTTGAACTTCTTGCTTCGTGTCTTTTAACTTCATTAATTGTACAAAGTTTTCGACTGCTTTTCTTACAAATTCTGTTGCCGTTTAACTAGATTTAATCATTAATTATTTATTTTTGAAAATTAAACCTGCGTTTTAGAATTCATTGACGAAGTATAGTTTTTGTGCAGATTCTTTTCTTTTATAAAACAAACTCTCTTTCTCTCTCTCTCCCTCCACCCCCCAACTTAAAAAAAAAATATATTACATTAAGAAGACTTTTTCAGAGGCTGCTTGGCAGTTGAAGCGCGCTTACACCATCTTGATAGTTGCATCATGAAAATTTGGAATCAACGAATGTCATTTTGTGTCCATGTTTTTTGACAATTTACAGGCAATCAAATTTCAGACTGCGATGATATGTAATCTTTGGAATAAAACAGTCATTTCAGAGGAGGAAACTTTGTTTTTTGTAACATGCGTTTTAAGGAAGATTGGCGCCTAAAATTCATCCCTAATTAAATAGTGTTTCGTAGCACATTTAAAAAAAAACCTTAATGCATGTACAAACTTGGGGACTTTGAACTCGTAAACCAGCCTCTACCTCTTAAGAGAGCAATTTCTGATTTTGCACTGAAATGAAATTACATTGTCCTTGTACCCTTTTCTTAAATCCTTTTTTCGGTTTAATAAATATGAGCCTTTTTACAACAAAGTTCAATTTCAAAACTTGCTAAAGAAAAATACTACCTTATCAAAATTCTGTAGCTGCATTCATTAATTTTTTTTGACTCCTTTGACCGCTCCATCACTGGCCAACTGCAAACGATCCAAGAGTGAATTAATTTTCAGGAAAAACATTGTGATTGTAATCCTTAGCCACATGATGTCGTGACTTTATTTAAAAAAACGTTATTGAGCCACAAATCGTAGTTTTCAACGTTTTGGATTTTTCAATTAAACTTTCACATACGAGAGAAAATGTAATATAACTCTGACTCTTCCCGAATTTGTACAAGAGCATAAAAAAAAAGCTTCTTAAATATTTCTCTTTCAGCGTAATTACTTTAAAAATTACTTTTACTTATATTAATGAGTTAACCCTTTCTATCTGTCAAACGACGATTACCTAAATTGACCCCCCTTGCGTTTCTATTCAGATGTATTTACCGCAATTTCTTCTCAACTCCGTGAACATGTCGGTTTATTTGATAGTCTATCCACTAAATTAAAAATGCATCTATCTACTACACCAGTAGTCCATGTTGAATTTAGTTTTGAATTAAAACTAATACGAAAAATAAAGCACTAGAAGATTATGGCCTTGACTAAATAAATTGTCGTTTCCACGATACTTTTCTAAATTTTCCATGTTACTATATGTTAAACCTGTCTTCACCTAAAAAATTTCCCAATTTCTTTCGAAAAAAGTATTTTGTAATTATTGTAATTACTGTTAATCCCTGTAATAACAAGGTAACTCTCAACAAACGAATAACACACATTTAACTACAAAATAAGAAATTCCATTTTCAAAATTTCAAGAGCAGATGAAAATGTAGTAAAATCAGTAAAATATTAAGTTAAATTGATTCGCTCCCTTTAAATGTGAGCAGATTGGAAATGTGAATGCGTGTGTTTTTTGCAATGAATTAGTATTTTAAGAAAAAAAAAAGTTATCCTTTTTTTAAAGGCAAAGTGAAATATAAAATATTTTCAACGGAACATTTATTTATTTATTTATTTAAGCTTTTTGTTCAAATTAAATATAAAAATAAAAAATGGAATGAATAAATGTATACATATTAAAACAATAAAAATATATGAAATAAGTTATTAGTAGTATACGAGTAAAACTAAATGAGTGAAAAAAACAGTAAACGAATAAGAAAAGATCGATGGCACTAGAGTTAATATTTTCACCAATTCACTTTTCACTACATTCTCCTTTTATTGATTAACTACGCCCTTCTAGTTAAGCAGAATGTATTATAATGAATCGCAAATTAAGAAACTCACGTTTCAAAAATGCCCATAGTGCTTCCGATTAGTCAATAATTTATCGGGAAACTAATCAATGCTATTGTCTGCTTCTGCTATTAATAGTTTACGATCACTTGTTAACTACTTCACGGGTACGGTTAACTAATAAACTTGTGGACGAAAACTGATAATTGTTTCGCTCACTTTATACGTTGTTTGATGTGTAAGAGTTTAGCTTCCCAGTTAGTTAAATTGGATTTCTATGTTCCATTACTGCTACTTTTGGCTAGATTTTAAGGAGAATAAAATAGCTTAAACTGAAAATACCCTTTCTGTTCTTTTCTAAAATGCAGACACATTGTATTAACATTTCAGCAGACAATTAGTCAATAGGCATTTAACAAAATAGTTAATAGATAGAAGGGATGCCCCAATTAATTGGTTACTTTGTCAATTATTTGTAATCTCAAAACTTGGCCAATTAATAAGTAGAAAAAATATATTTTAAATACTTTTATTAATGCACATCTTCAACGAAAACTGATAAATAAATTTGCAAATAAATGTAAAATAAATAAATTTGAAAGTAAAGTAATGTAATTTCCTGTAAACATTACCATTACATATGGTCACTAAAGGACTCCTCCTTTTTTTTTAATTTAGTTTTTATGTATGAAAGTCGGCCTATAGAAATTTGATGAAATTTTGAAAATTTGGAAAAATAAAGAAAATAGAGAAAAAAAAATCGCGGCTCAGAAACAATCTAATAACTATTTATAAAATAGATATTGTGAAAGGAAAAAAAAAGTGATGGAGAAAGTAGTAGTATTAAAAGTAATAATATAAGCAGTAATCGAACTTACTGATTAATCGGTCTATTACCAACAGCCGATTAATCGGTAATCGACCAACCTGTATATGGAGGAAACCCTAATACAAAGTACCGTTTATCTCTACAAACAATATTTTAACGTTTACATAGTTAAAGCTATCAGTTGTCCCCTAGTGCTTTCTATACATTTACGAGTTGTTGTATCACTAACGTTGTTTTTAACTGATCTAAATTTACAGAACGTACTCGTAGTTCATCGAATAAACCTGAAGTAATTCAAATTGCTATTCAAATACGATTTTTACGTTTGGGCAACTCTATTTTTAGAAATGCATCATTTGTGTTTCACAAAACGCTTTGTAAAGATCAAAATATGTTATATTTTTGCTTTATTGCATATACTTTATGAAGAACGTAGACACGACTTTTCTTCTGCTTCTTCTTCTAACTTATCTTAGGTTGTCTAGCTGGGTTAGACAACCCCCATAAAACCAAAAATGTCTGAAACATTTAAAAAAAGTGTGGGGTCCCTAAGGACTTCGTCTTTTGTAAAATTCAAATAGGTCAAAATATGTCCGGTTAAGCCACGTCGGCGCAACACCAAGGACAGTTTGGAAAAATATTTTTCCCCTGCTGAAAGGTGAGTCCCCTCGTGTGCCCACTTAGAATGCAGGAAAAGGCAGTTTGATATGGTCTTGGAATAATGTTGAAAGTCTCACCCGGTCTTTTGGCAAAGTACAGGAATGGCTGGGGGGGGGGGGGGAGATTTCTCATGAGTCGATTGAATTCAATCCTTGCCTAGGATGTAATCTCACTCCTAGATGTGAACGTTCTCCTGGTTAACTCCCTCCTCTGACGCCGACTTGGCCAAGAAATCCGCCTTTTCGTTCCCTTCTACTCCCACATGCGAGAGGATCCATTGGAAATGCAATGTATGTTTGGGTGAAAGTCTCTCAAGAAAATTTAGAATGTACAGGCTAGTTTGATCACCAACAGTGCTCCAATTTGAGATATGCTGAACCGAATCGCGACTATCGGTTAAAATCAAGATGTCCCTAAATTGGTCCTCCACCTCTACTGCATACTCTAAACCTCTTCCAATGGTAACTAGCTCTGATCTAAACACGGAACAGTTATCTGGGTTTCTTATTTTAAATTCTTGTACTCCAGAGATTGTTTTTATATATACCCCACTGCCCGAGACTCAACCCTCACCTTTGCTGCCATCTGTGTAGATTTTCAGAGGACAAGGTGGGATATTATGGATTGTTTCAAGTGCCAGTTGCTTAACGAGAGCCGGAATCTCCGAGTTTTTTGTCACAGTTGTTACGAGCTCCCCATGGAAGTATATTCCGTCAAGTTCTAATCCAGCCCTTAGTGATTTTAACAAGTGACCCTCTACATTCGAAGAAGAGAGATTTAGTGTCCTGGCGTAGGAAAAGGGGCTGTGCTTCTTTAGTCGTTGGTTGTTGGTCCAATCAAGGAGGTAGCCAGAAGTTCTGTTTTGCTCGTTATAGCTAATTAGCTTGTTATAGCATTTTGTAAAGGACAGGGTTCTTCTCTGGGAAAGAGATGGCAAATTACTTTCGTAATCCACAATTTCATATGGACAAGATTCTACTTTTATGTAACGCTATTCAACTTTGAAGATTTCCAGACGCATTATACAAATACTTTTTGGCTCAGTAACGAAAGTATCCTATTAGATACGTCCTGTACTGAGCAAAAGAAATTATTTGAATATTATTTACAGACATATTTAAAATGTATTTGTAAAAGTTGAGTTGATGTTCTTCACAACGTTGAAATGCAAATAAATAAGAATATAACATATAGTTGAAATATACCATTTAAAAGTGTTTGTAGGGTGTTTTTTGTAACAATGACGCACTTTTATAGTGGAATTGCCAATTTGTGAATATATTTCTCTTTAAATTTAAGCGTTTCACTATTTTTTTTTTTATAACAAGCTAACTAAGTTAACCGAATACCCATTTATGCCACAATCATTGATACTTTTGGTTATATCATAGTGTAAAAAAAAAAGAAATTGAAGTAAATCAAATAATTTTAGTAATCTTCATTTGCACTTGTCCACAAATTTGTCTCTTAACTTATTATTATTTTTTCAATATTTACCTATTTAGTTAACAAGTTAGCTAAATTTGCACAAATTGCAAGCTGCAATAGTTAATGACTTCTTTTGATTGCTTATTAGCGTGGAAAAATAATTGAATGAAACATTTTTTTTCCTTTTTTCTGCACAGCAAAAAACACAGACAGCTATGCCTGAACTACTAGCCATAAAAAACGGCTCTCGTGGTTTTAACGCACTTTACGCAGCATTTTCCGGGTATTAAACCCAGGCTTTTATCAAAGGGTGTTGAATGGATCCTTCTGCAAATATTTGTTGAAAAGACTTCCCCCACGCGTTCCACCAAAGAAACTATAATAGACTTCAAAGGAAATTATGAGTCAGCCCCGAGGCATGTTCGAGAACTTTTTCGAAGTTAATCAGCACTGGAGGGTTGGTTTTGTCAGACAAAATTATATGACTGTATCCCTTTTTTCACCGCGTTTCATACATCTCGGCGTCTTTGTTTCATCAGGATGTATTGTTTGACTCTGAAAATATCGCCGGCACCATGCTGAAATAACGAATGTGAAAAATAGCGTTTTTCAAGTTCAAATTTTACAAATGAATAAAATTAAAATGATACCTTCGAACGATAGTTTTACACTTAAAGATATCTATAAAAAATTAAAAATTTAAAATATCCAAATGCGTCAGGTGGGAAAAAATTATATTCAGTGTTTGGCTCTCCTGAAAAGTACCAATTTTCACATTCGTAAATTTAGCATAGTGCCGACGAGATTATTTGGTTGTTGATAGTGAAGGGGATTTGTTATATTTCCCCCACCTAAAAAGATATTTTCGCCTGTGGATTTTTTCTGCCTGCTATTTTTAAAGAATTTCTATTTAATCTTTAACTTAATATGCGTTTAAGCAAATACACCCTCAGCTCGATTACGACATCCTGAGAACGCATTTTCGTCCTTATTTTGGACTCCTCAGTCAGGAATAGTCAATAATCGAGCTGGAGGAAGCTATCCTCCTTATGTAGGCAAGATGTCATGATCGAGCTGTGGGTGCATTTGCTTCAGTTCTGCCTTTGCCCCGGCTTATGGGCGGTAAGGGCCCCGCTCCACATTGACGTAAAGCAGAAAAATAAAGCAGAAACGTAACATGGAGCAAATAGTGTTCCTATGGAAAGTACTCGGATTTTCGGTTTCTGCCTTAGTTTTCGGTCGCGTTTTACGCTGATGTGGAGCAGGGCCCACATATTTTTCGAAAATTCAAAATTTTAAAAATATCACATTAATGACATTTTTGCTACACACATACAATTTTTTGTTATTTACCAATTTATATAAACCATTATAAGGCTTAAAACCAATATAAACCACAAAAAATATGTATTGTTAAAAAAACTTAGAAGAATTAGAGATTTTTGATGAAAAAACTAATGATACTCGTAAACATTTATCTCAATTTCAACTTTTTGAAGCTGTAAATACTTCAACTGCGGAGGATCTCTTATAGGTCCTATCACCAACGTCTCTAATAATATTCCAGCAGTATTGGCCAAGCTTATTACGAGTCCAACGTCCTTGATGTTGCGCTATTGCAGGAATATATTGGCGAAAGCGCGCTCCCTTATGCTCATTGCTTCTCTTACGTTCGGGCAAAAAATCTACGTGGGGTGCTAAAAAATAAATTTTTAATGACATTGAACACCCGAACACATTTTTTTAAATAGTCTTTAACTAATTTTTCGTAGTTACAACTTCTTTTATTTCCTAAGAATTGTGTCGCAACATTGTTAAAATCACTCCTTGCTGTTTTTTCTAAATCACTAAAACTAGCTTCAAAGCTTTGGTTTTTCATAAGCTTTCTTATTTGTGGGTCAATGAAAATACCCTCCTTAATTTCGCATAAATCAGTGATGGAAACTGTTTCTTCAAATATTGAAATCCACACCAGGTCCGTCATTTAGGGAGGGGGGCAAGGGGGGTCAATTGCCCCCGCCCTGGCTTTGAGAAATCAATGTATTTACATTACAAGTGGGCGTGGTTTTTTATGTTTTCCGATAAAATTTCACTGTGTCCCCCACCTGCCCTTTCCCCCTCCCCTGGAAAAACTTGAAATGACGTCCCTGATCCACACCCTTCTTTATCTATTGCTTTAACAAAATTGTTTATCAATTGTTTATGTGCAAAAGTGGGAGAATAATTTTTTTAATTGATTATAAAAACGTTTTAGATGCTTTTTTTTCATCCGCAACATATTGTTTGTTTTCTGGCCACTTCTTTTTGATTCAGTGTTTATGTTTTTCCCTGCTGTCCTACTCGCATAGAAAACATCAGTAGTTTATATAACAGAGTTGCAGAAAAATGAGAATGGCTATTACTTTAATATCTGCACATATGCTTTAATTATGGTGTGAGCAGTCAATCTAACCAAGCTATTTCTTTGTAAGATTATTTTCTTATCCAAGAATAGTCTGTTGAAGCCGATGGCAAGGTTTCCATTACTACTACAGACTTCAAGTTAGTTTTCAAGCCATCGATGAACAATCGCCATTCTCTCTTTTTTTTTGTACAATTTAAAGCAGATATTAAAGTGAATTATGTTACTACTCTCATTTTACATGTTCTATAGCTGTAATAAGTAGAAAAATACCTGCATACGGATCAAATGAGTCTAAGGCAGAGATTCAAGTGAAACAGCACGCGATCGCTTCGAATTACAATCGCTACTGGAAGTGAATTACATTATCATCAACTTAAATTGGCATGACGTCACTACGGGTGGAGCTAATAAGAGCTCACAAGCACTTAGCGATCTCCTCTTATTCGCCAAGTAGGCTGTGACGTTTTATCTAGCTCGTTTTTCATAGGCAAACGTCACGCTGACGTCACGATGTTTTTATCAAGAAACGTTCTAATGTAATTCATTTCCAGTCGCGATTGTAATTTGCGATTGCCTGTTTCACTTGAATCCCTGCCTAAAAGAAGAATGTAGTATATTTATAACTTCTATAGGATAGCCTGTATTATCCAAAACGAAGAAATGAAATTTCTTAAAATCGGAAGGTGAGAGAAAATTTTTGCAATCATATTTTTTTTCAGCACCTTGAAATCAATAAGAAATACTTAAAAAACTTTGAGGAATTGAAAATTCGTTAAAATTTGTTTTTTCAGTGTTATTGTACCTAGTATGTAAATTGATTTGTGAAATTTACAGCTTATACCCAGCTACTGATGATAAATTATAATCACAACGCGCGCCCCCCCCCCCCTATTTTTATGCCTTAACCTATTAAAACCTGAATTTTTTTTTCCAAGGATATTTTGTATGCTGGTTACTAACAGTGTTTAATGGACAGGAAAAATAATAAAAAAAATATTATGTAAAAAATATTTTTTTTTTGTTAAGGAAAAAAAATCGTCCCTTAAAAGTTACGATAGACCGCAGAGGGTACATACGTTTTTTACTAAAAATTATGTCTGCCTACAATATAAAATTTAAAAAGACATTTTATAAGAAGAAATAAAATCAGCAATTAACATAAAATCAGAAGCTGGGAATAATTTTGAAAACTTAGCTTTGTTTTCTTGAGATTGTGAACGATGTCATTTTTGATAAAGATCATATTAAAACTGCTACAGAACACACTTTACAATGGTTAAGTGCTGCAATCTGTTAATAACGAATTGAAACAATACCAAGGTACTAATTGAATACTATTATTTGGTTGAAATGCTCATTTTGGAGAAATTCAGACCCTTTTTTGAACCGTCCCTAAAAAGGGACGCTAGGCATTAATGGGTTAATTACATGGATATAATATATATGTACATGGACATAATTGATTCAAGTTTTAATAGAAAATATCGGCTGAAGCTTAGATTTTGTGATACAAAAGTTGCCAAACAAGTGATCGCTTTTAATTCTCGAGTTATCAGTAAAAATGCGAATTTTTGAAGCTGTACGAGTACTTTTCGTGAAATAGTGTATTAACAGTTATACTACAGCTACAAATAAACAACAATTATTGCAGCAATATAGTTAATAAAAACATACTTTGAAACAAAGCACTCAAGAAAGGTTGCACCAAGCAAAAAATACTCCCCAAATACGCCAGCCATAAAAAAACTAATTACCCATTTCAATGCATCGTCTGCACAGGCAAGAATTAATCTATTTCCTGGAACCTTCGAATCCTTTATCAGCTAGTGTTGAATAGAACCCTCTTTAAATATTTGCATAAGATTTTGCTTCTAACGCCTCTGACAAAAGAATCTAAAGATTTCGCGGGGATGGGAAATTATGATGAAACCTTCACACATTTTCCGCTTAATGTTTTCGATGTTAGGCACTGAGCGGCAAGCTTTCAAAAAAAGCTGTAATGTATCTTAAATCATCAAAGTAGTGCTTTAAATACTTGTATCATGTTTTTGAGGACTGGAAATAGTTGCAATACTGCTCATATATATAAGGCTCTTTCTATATAACATGTGGGAGGGTCCCAAAAACATGTTATATCCCCCGAGAGCCTTGAAAGATATATATATATGAGCGATTCCATACCAAATCACCGAAAAAAAAAAAAGTTGGTCGCACGACCGACTCGGATTTTTTTTTAATTTGGTACACAGATTGATGGTGTAGAGGTATGAAAAAGCCCAAAGGGAAAGTTACCTGCTCCACTTATTTTCTGAGATACATGCCCTCAAAGTTTGTCCGCCACGTCAAAATACTAAAAAAGTGATGTTTTTTAACCATTTTTTATAAAAAATCGTACTCATGCAAAATAAAAGTGTTAGATATCTATGGAAACTAGTTACTCCAGGCATTCTGAAAAAAAATACTAGAACGTTCATAATGAAAATTGCCAAGGTACAGGGCTCTTTGAAGTTGTCACCACAAAAACTTGATTTTGCAGATTTTGTTAAATTTCAGGCATTTATTACAAAAAAAGGCAAACAAAACCAAAGGTTTTCTCACTTTCTGGTAGTGTACAGGTCTTCCCCGTAAATTGCTACGCAATAAATTGTTTGGGTTTCTCACTCCTTCTTGGAAATATTTTAGCTTAAAAATAAGCCGTAAGGCAAAAAATGCGTTTTTGGTCATCTTGGCAGCCGTTTTTCTCATAAAGGGGGAGCAGTAGAAACTTTAATTTTTTTTTAAACAAGCCACTGATGTGTTAGCTATTCACAGGAAAAGAGTTTACTTTTGGTTATTTCTCCGATTAAGAGATATCTTGCTGACAGTATATGCATGTTTTTCGCGACGACCATATGCTTTTGTTCCCCCTCTCATGGACTTAAAATTAATTAAACCAAAAAATAATGATATATTTATTATTAGCTGTATTATCTACCCAATATGTCATGAAATTTAATTTATTAAATCATTGAACAATAAATTAGATAATTGATGAAAAAAAGAAAAAGTATTTCTCTGATGCCTGAGCATTATGCATTCATAATTATAAAGCACTAAATACTTTCTTGAGAAATTAATTAACATAAATGAGCTCTAAATATTTATATTATAAGCAATACCCAATCTTGTGATTGGGATACTCCTGTTTTTAATTGAAGAATTTCTTGAATATCACATGAATATCAGGAAAATAAATGAGGTCTTTTCGTTTGATGTAGGATATTTTATGACAAATTTCATTTGATGGGCTACTAACTGAGCATGGTGATAAAGAGCTATTAATTTCAGCATCGAATTCTATTTTACCTTATTAACAGTTAAATATTTACAAAATAATTAAATAAATAATTTAATATAAAGCCATGCTTGAAGAATTAAAATTAGTGCAATTTAGTATTTTAGTATTTATTCCCATACTGATCTTTACAAAATTGACATGCGTTGAGCACTGATAAGAACTGACAAGAAAAAGTTTACTCACTAAAATATTAGTTCACAGATACTATAAAGCATACATTATATTTTCCACAAAATAATACTGCAACAAAGAACAAGGGTATCCTCCTGTTTATAACCATCAATCAGGAACATCCAATCACAAGATTGGGTATTGCCTATGAGATAAATATTCGAAGCTCCTTTATTTTAATTGATTTTTCAAGAAATTCTTTAGTACCTACCCCTTTATACCCTTGTTCTTTGTTGCAGTATTATTTTGTAGAAAATAGAATGTACGCTTTATAGTATCTGTGAACTAGTATTTTAGTGAGTAAACTTATTCTTGTCAGTTCTTATCAGTGCTCAACACATGTCAGTTTTGTAAAGATCAGTATGGGAATAAATTAGTTGCACTAATTTGAATTCTTCAAGCATGGCTTTATATTAAATTATTTATTTAATTATTTTATAAATACTTAACTGTTAATAAGGTAAAGTGGAATTCGATGCTGAAATTAATAGCTCTTTATCACCATGCTCAGTTAGTAGCCCATCAAATGAAATTTGTCATAAAGTATCCTACATCAAACGAAAAGACCTCATTTATTTTCCTGATATTCATGTGATATTCAAGAAATTCTTCAATTAAAAACAGGAGTATCCCAATCACAAGATTGGGTATTGCTTATAATATAACTATTTAGAGCTTATTTATGTTAATTAATTTCTCAAGAAAGTATTTAGTGCTTTATAGTTATGAATGCATAATGCTCAGGCATCAGAGAAATACTTTTTCTTGTTTTCATCAATTATCTAATTTATTGTTCAATGATTTAATAAATTAAATTTCATGACATATTGAGTAGATAATACAGCTAATAATAAATATATTATTATGTTTTGGTTTAATTAATTTTAAGTCCATGAGAGGGGGAACAAAAGCATATGGTCGTCGCGAAAAACATGCATATACTGTCAGCAGGATATCTCTTAATGGGAGAAATAACCAAAAGTAAACTCTTTTCCTGTGAATAGCTAACATATCAGTGGCTTGTTTAAAAAAAAAATTAAAGTTTCTACTGCTCCCCCTTTATGAGAAAAATGGCTGCCAAGATGGCTAAAAACGCATTTTTTGCCTTACGACTTATTTTTAAGCTAAAATATTTCCAAGAAGGAGTCAGAAACCCAAAAAATTTATTGCGTAGCAAATTACAGGGAGGACCTGTACACTACCAGAAAGTGAGAAAACCTTTGGTTTTGTTTGCCTCTTTTTGTAATAAATGCCTGAATTTTAGCAAAATCTGCAAAATCAAGTTTTTGTGGTGACAACTTCAAAGAGCCCTGTACCTTGGCAATTTTCATTATGAACGTTCTAGTATTTTTTTTCAGAATGCCTGGAGTAACTAGTTTCCATAGATATCTAACACTTTTATTTTGCATGAGTACGATTTTTTATAAAAAATGATTAAATAACATCACTTTTTTAGTATTTTGACGTGGCGGACAAACTTTGAGGGCATGTATCTCAGAAAATAAGTGGAGCAGGTAACTTTCCTTTTGGGCATTTTCATACCTCTATACCATCAATCTGTGCACCAAATTTAAAAAAAATCCGAGTCGGTCGTGCGACCCCCATTCGGTGATTTGGTATGGAATCGCTCATATATATATATATATATATATATATATATATGTACGTATGTATGTATGTAGACTTTAAAACACATTACTGTGTTATATCATAGCGTGTTAGTGTGTATAACATGAAACAAATACTACGAATAAAAGCTAAACTGTAATTAATATATGCTAAAAAATGTTATAATTTTAATTCTACCACATGGGAGATCCAAAAATCATTCTATCAGACGCAAAAAAGTTTCTCTTTCTTTTGGTAATATTTTTTTAATGTTCATGTATGTTTTCACTACAAAAAAAGCAAAAAACGCTGTTCGATGTTTTTAATTTACATCTCTGTAGTTTATACCATATAAGGATGAGACGAGACCCAGCTAAGAACACTCTCTATCAACTTTCATTTTGAAAAAAAAAAAAAAAAATCAAAACCAGTCCGTCCGTTTAGACGCTATAGACAAATACACACATGCATACATGGACAGAAACGTCAAACTTACTGTCTGATTTTTTTAAAGGTAAAACCTTCCGCGTATTTACTCATGCGTCAGGTCTTCTCTGATCTTACTAAAACAGGGATGAAAGGTAAGATAACAACAAAAGAGTAATAATAATAAGCATTTTGAGCCGTATCAAACAACGCAGAACGATGCTAAATTCGAACACATAGTTTAGTTGAATATGTCAATTGGAAACTTCGCAAACTTCCCACTCACAACCCATCACACCTTTTTTCAAGTGGAATGATTCCCGAGTGCTAATCGCGGATTTCAAGAACCGACAGTAAGTATAATTCAACTTCGCAGAGATGGCCTATGACTCCTCCTTTTTTCAGGATTGTCCATTTTTAGGAAGGGGTGATACGCAGATGAAAATTGAGGAATGGGATTCACAATTGCGGCATTGGTTATAAAGCTTGAATACGTCACCTTGCTTACCTTTAATTGGTCTCCCAATTTGAGAAATTAGCCAAAGAGGAACCTATTTTAATTTTTGCACAATCGAGAAAGATTTCTCATTGGATACAAGAAAGTAGGTGGGTCTTGGTTTTATATCTTTCCGCAGCCATTGGCCATTGACTGCAGCGCCTCCAACTGTTCATTTAAATTTAAAAACAAAATGGTAACATAAGGGTTGCAATAAAGAAAGCAAAGACTTGTTTTCACTTCCTCGCCAAATGCAGTTGTGGCTGCATTAAATAGTGTAAGTAAGTGCAATAAATATTACAGACGATAAATTTCAAATGGTTTGCTATAAAGCTCGAAGAATTATTTAATATTTCATTAAACTTATCACTTCGCCAAAATGTCACTAAACTTGCAAATATGGCACACTGGAGTTGGTTGAATAATAAAGTCATTGTTTTATAAAATTTCATTCTGGTGTCTTTCCCCGTGTTATGCAACGTTCTTTTTATGGTTCCACACATGTATTGAAATTAAAAAAGCCTATTTTGTCTAGCCTAAACCTTCGGAAAGTTCCCACTAACAACCCATCACCTCTTTTTTAAGTGGAAAGGAAGCGGATTGCGTAAAAGCAAGATCGTCAAGTAAGCAAAAAGCAGATTCCGGTAGGCAGTAGCCATTGTGGGACGCCCCCCCCCCCCCCCGATTATGGTCCCATCGCAACTCGTAATTATTGCGAAAAGCATAATTTGAATCTAAAAATTCAAATTATCATTATTTTTCTTTGCGTTATGTAATTAGCAAAAGAAACCAATCGCCTTGTCTCTGCACTCCTCATTTCGAACTCGAGTCATCAGCTAACTTCTCTGTTTACGAAGTTGTTGAAATTCTACAAATTTAAGGAGATGAACTAAAGCTAAAGAATGTTTTAAACTGTAAACGGAGTCACGTTCAACACAAAACATCTCACCGAGAATATTTTCTGCGACTCATTGATTTATTCACCTTGAGGCGAGAAATCTTGTATCACAAATATTTGACTAAACCATCGTAAATACGCCAGAAGAAGCATTTGCTTCCCTTATAAAGGGTGGTGTCAAGAAAAGGAAAAGAAAAATTGAAAGCAAATGAACTTAACATCAAGTCTGAAAGGAAGAACTTGAAATTTTCTTTTCCTGTTTCCGCAAACTCATCAATAAATATAAAATATTATATAAGAGAAAAATACGCAATTTATTCTCAGAATTTATCGAAATTGTTTACCAAAATGTAGTAAACGCGGCAAAAGTGGACGGAAATCCTGTGATGAAAAAAAAAACAATCAACAAAAGTTTTAATTTAAAACTAATATACGTTTAAAATTTATTAAAACTATTCGTCTAAAATTACGATAAATATTAAGTGTGGCAATTTTAAATGCAAAGACATTTGATTTTTTTAGCGTCCGTTATATGAAATCGCGTAAGTAAAAACTTCGTAGCACGTGTATGAAAACAAAAATATAATTTTCTCTAAACCATAAAGGGTTGTTTTTCAGAGGTTTCTTTTAAAAATGTTGACAGTTTTAACATTGATTCGAAACAATTTGGCGAAGTATCGCCAATATCGCCAAACTGACACCGGTTTCGACGTTTCATTTTTATCACCAACTTGGCGATATACAAAAATGTGCAAAAATAAAAGACGAGAAGGTTTCCTGAGTATAACGTAGTACAAAAGCTTTCTAAATCAATGAAAATAATATCATAACGCCCCCATGATTTAAAGATCAGGCATAATGTATGCAACACTTCCCGAGAAAGAAATCAAATGCGTAAAACTAACCTTTACTGAAAAATTACCCATAGAGAAAAATTGTATGGAAAGTCGAAACATTCATGTGGCAGGTATTCATCAGGAAACATCCAGCCTTTAGTAGACGATATGAACTCATCTGACAGCTGTGCAGGTTTTACGTCGTCTGCTGATAATAAATATGATTTCGTCAATGAACTGCTGAGACGTTGCAGGATATTTGTTTTTTGCATTAAATGCACTGTTGGCAAGCATCTACCTAGAAAGTTCCATGCATGCTCGCTAGGATTTTCAGCCAATGACTTTGTAAGGCAATCCATGCGTTTAAAATTGTCACTCTTCGACAATTCTTTAAGAGTAACAATGAGATATGTTGGGGTTTTGTCTTCCCTGAAAAGGAATTGAAGGCCATAACCCCACTAGCCCCGCTGAAAAGGTCGTACATAAGAATGTAAAACCTCGTTGCAATAGTGAGTCACAGGAATTTAATCTCTTTCAAAGATGTGAAGGTCTATAAGACTACCAATCGTGCTCCCTGCTCTCTCCAGATATCTGTAAAAAGTATCCATGGGTTAACAGTCCGATTTTGGGGATTTTGGGGGCAGTCTGATTTTGGAGATTTTGGGTGCAGTCCGATTTTGGGGGCATATAAAACGTCCTCTCCGGTGGGTAGTCTTTAAAGGTAGGCATCGTACAGGTCAGCGGACAAACCGATTTGGTTTGAAGAAGCTAATTGAACTTTTGTCTTCTCAGACAAAGAAACGTTTCGTTTTTACTCCACTTGGAAAAACAAAAGTTCAGAATTACTTTGTTCATGGCATAGAGTTCGCAATGGACTGTTATGCACCTTGAAATTTTTTGAATATATATAAACAGTTACAATTTTGTTGCTCTATTTCACCTGAATTCCAATTGGTTTCCTCAGTGGTGAAGAACGGTTTTTAATTCACCCACTTTTTTTTTAAGAACAAAAGTTGTCAATAGTAGTTTATTACTGAAACGCTTGTATTTAAGTAAGTTTGGCAAATAAAAATGACTTAAAGGTAAAATGTGCATTTTGTTAACGAGCACAAAATAGCTAACTGCTTTTTCATTGTCTTCAATTTAAGCCATATAGCTGTTTTTTCGGTTAGCTTTTAGGTAAATTTAAATTTCCCTCAAAACATACGTTAGCCAAAGCGAAATAATTTTTATAACATGAATACGTTTTCTGATTTGATATTTCTTTTCATTTTTCTTTTTTGCTTTTTTCCTTTAAATGTTCTTTCCGTTTCTTTCTTATTTTTTTCATCTGCTTCAATCCGTTTCGTGTTTTGCATTTTAGTAGTTTTTCTTCTAAATATAACTTTAAGTTAAGTAAGGAAAATATAAAATAACTAGTTTTTATTCACATTTCGAACAACTTCAGAATTTTTGATTTTAAATACATAAAGTTTTATGTGAGCAAAATGCTTTTATTTTTTCATACCTTGGAACTAGGTACCAATATTCAGTTCGTATTTTGATACTTTAATTTTATTTACATTGGGGGGGGGGCGGAGATGTCTACTAATTGAATATGTTGCTTGAATTTGCGGTTGAGCCTAAAAAAGAGAAAAAAAAAGTTGTTAAAGCACAGACCGACAAGTAAAAAAGTCTGCATATGAACATTAAACAGATTTGTGCACTTTTTAAAGCAAAGTAAAATGTGTAAGATCGATTGAATGAAAAAATATTTTAATTAACCCAATTTTTTATTATCTGTAAATAAGAGGGGGAAATTAAATATCCAGAAAGACGTGCTGCGCCTGCAAATTTCTTTCGTTTATATTTATTTAAAATTAGAAAACTCTTTTCTCAACGTTTCTGAAAAAATGAGGAATTCAATTTATATTAATTAAAATCATTGAAAAAAAAATCCCCGGGTGTTTATTAATGGTTAGCTATTTACAACTTCTATTACTTTTTTTGTTTTTTTTTTTTTGTTTTGATTTAGAAATTAATATCGAAAAATTATATAGTATTTTAATTAAATTAACATTCAATTCTTCCTTTTTGACGAGAACTATTTAAAAAAAAAAACCTTGAACTATTAGCAAGGCTTGTGCTTACAAAAGCAGATTTGGAGAAAGAACAGATAAAGGGTTCTTGGGACAAGTTTTGCACTAAGTAAGAAATTTATTAGAACTGTTACTATTTTTCTTTTCTTGGTATGTTGAAAAAAAGCGTATTTAGGGTGCTTATAATTTAAGTTACGATTTCAAAACTCTCTAATTTTATGTCCCAAATTAGTTACTAGCGGAAATGGTATTTTTCAAATTTTTTATTCAAATTAAAAAAAAATCGAACAGTTTATTGTTTAAAAAACAAGATAACAATGTTACAGCAAAAACAGTGGTAGTGAAAAGCAAATAAAAGCATGCTCCAGAACGGAGTATAACTGTGTTGATTCGATGAATCTAGTTTACGTCAGTGTTTGGCATACCCTTGCAACAGCCTCGAAATCAAATTATTTTTCATTGAATGCAAATTATGTTTCTCGCAATGACAAATTACGACAGGTGTGTGTGTGTGTGTGTGAGTGTGTATGTGTTGTGTGTGTGTGTGTGTGTGTGTGTGTGTGTGTGTGTGTGTGTGTGTGTGTGTGTGTGTGTGTGTGTGTGTGTGTGTGTGTGTGTGTGTGTGTGTGTGTGCATTTGGGGGTTGTATGTGCACACATGTGTGTGTACTCCTTTACCACCATGCAGGACATGGGCTCCACCATGCCTTGCATGGTGGCAAATGCACAGGCGACCGATAGACGTCCCGGAAATTCACACAGTGGGACGCTCTGAATGGCGTCTGCAGTCCAAAAAGAAAATAAATAGCAATTTGTCATTGCTCAAAAATAGCTTTTTTGCTTTATGTAAACTGCCTTTCTTTTTTTAATTACTTCTATTAATGTATTTTTTTTTTCGCTTTTTACAGAGATAAACAATTTAAACACGATTTTTAATGAAATCTAAGAGGAAACACTACTAAGCATTACAGTGCACAAACATATCTTTATAAGAGCATCCGCCTTATAAACGTATTTTTCTAACAAACACTAAATTTTGTTGGCAGAATAATTTATAGTCAGTGAAACAAGGTGAGGCAATGCAGGTTAATCTAGAGAAGATAGAATAAATTTCATCCACTACGGTGCTCTACGTCATTTGTACTTTCCATTAAAGGTAAGTGCACTTTAGAATTTCAAGGAAGAAATAACTTATTTTCTTTTTTTAAATTGGTTTTAGATGAGAAGAGATTTAACTAACCGTACTCCCGTTCTACATTAATGAAAAGGAGAGTTTTGAAACCTTCGTAAGTGAAGAAGCTGTTTTGAGGTTCTGAATGGACCGTTTGCTTAACAGAAGAAATATTATTAACTGTATCAACATATAGTAGTGATTACGAAATAATAGCCGATCAACATTTTTTTCAATAATAAAGCATAGAGTTTGTGTTATAAAAACTGTCAAATAAGTCGATAGCATGGCGGATGAATGGATATATTTGAACAAAAACTAATTAGTTGGTATAAAGCAGTGAGTAACCGCCTCTAAGCAAGGGCTGCATGAAAGACACCGCGATCTCGTTCATTTCGATCCATGGACTACAGTTTCGGGCTTTTCTGCCTGTTGTAACTCCAGTTAAGCCACTTCCTAAAAACTATGACGTCAAACCATTTAGGTAGTGATATTGTGAAAATGAATCTGGCAACAGATAAGAATCGGGTGAACTGTTTTCGTTCTTTCGATAAAGGAGACCTTGAGAAGGTGGATGTAAAACAGTTACGAAAATATTGGCTGTAAGATTAAGTATTAAGTGTTAAGTGTCCTTTCAAGTATTAATAAATGTTTTTTATAATAAAATAATAATCCCGGCTCCAGTTTCTACAAATGTGGCGTCCGTGAGAGTGAGTAGAATCCAAAACGTTTGACATTTAACTGTGAAAATTTCCGCCATTGAAGAACTGAAACACAATGTCGGATCATATAAGCTAATGACTGTCCTTGAAACATAACTCTCGCTGATGTGATTTACGTTCTACCGGCTCTTTCATTAGTGGATTTTTATACAGTCCGCGTATTTATATTGAACTAATAAGATGACTGATACGAAAGAGACTGAAGCTGAGGTAATACCAGAGATGGAAACAGCTGCAGTGACAAATTTACGAAAGGAAAGGACAAATCTAAGACGATTATTTACTGCAGCTGAAAAACAGTTTTTCGCGCTTCACGAAAAAAAAAGAAGTCGATAGTGTCTTAGTGCAGTTTCAGAAAGTTACTGAAAAGGCAGATCGCTTGTTTAAAGTTGATGAAGAACTGAAAGATTTCATAACGTTTTCCAATGCCGACTATGACGCAATGGAGTCATACAGAGATCGCTTTATAGAAGTAAGAATTTTATACGAAAGACATTACACGAAAGATGATCAAATTTCTAATACTTCGAGCAGAAAATCTGCGGAAAATTTAAAGCTACCGAAGTTGAAACTTAAGGAATTCGATTTGTCTCCAAAAAAATTGGGTTGCGTTCTGGGGACAATTTGGCCGAATAAATGAAGATGAAGATCTAAGAGAAGAAGACAAATTTCAATACCTAATAAATTCATTAAAAATTAAAACCAAAGCCAGAGACATTGTTGATAGTTACCCACCTTCAAAAGAAAACTACGAAAAAGCTGTAAATCATCTAAAATCTAGATTTGGAAGAGATGATTTGATAATTGAAGTATACGTCCGAAATCTTCTATCATTGGTAAATAGCAGGTCCAATATTAAATTATCAGAACTATACGACAAGCTTGGATCTTATTTACGAGCATTAGAGACATTAGGTGTAACTACGCAAAATTATGCAGCGATGTTGTTTCCAGTAGTGGAGTCCTGCCTACCAGTGGACACTCTCAAAGCGTGGGACAGGTACAGATTGAACCGCGATGAATCAACTTCGAAGAAACAAGAACAACTTCTGGAAGATTTGATGACCTTCTTGGGTCATAAGGTAGAAGGCGAAGAACATCGCGCCCTCACTCAGATGGGGTTCAATTCCGATGGCAATACAAGCCCAGGTTACGTTCTTGGAAGAGAAAGATCACGTTCCATCCGCATCAGCACTTATCTCTGCATCATCAGATAAATCACTATGCATTTTTTGCGAGGGGAAGCATAAGAGTAGTGACTGTATAAAAGCAAAAAATATGTCACTAAATGATATGAAGTCTGCTGTCATGAAGAAAAACTAGTTGTTGTCTAGTATGTTTAAGATATGAACATTTTGCAAAGAAATGCAAAAGCTCCGTACGGTGCATTATTTTCAATCGAAGGCATTATGCGCTGCTGTGCCCTGATTTAAGCAAGCATCAAACAGCATCCAAAACTGAAGGAAATTCGAACTCTCTCATTTCGGTTGAAGGCACTACGAATGTAATATACTTAAAAACTCTAAGGGCCATGCTCCACATCGACGTAAAGCAGAAAACTTAGGCAGAAGCGTAAAATTTATTCAATGGTGTTCCTATGGAAAGTACCCGGATTTTCGGTTTCTGCCTTCAGTTTCGGTCGCGTTTTACGCTGATGTGGAGCATGGTCCTTATTGTACGAGTATATAACAAAAATAAGGTAGAATATGTAAGGGCTCTTCTGGATGACGGATCTCACAGATCTTATATCGAAGAAAGTCTAGCTGTTGAGCTCTATCTATCGCCTTCAGGAGAGGAGTTAATTACGCAAGGACTGTTTGGTGGAGGAGTCACAGCAGAAGCTAAGCATAGGCGTTACGATGTACAAGTTAAGAGTGTGTTCAACAAATTTTCCTGTAAGATACCTGTTCTCGACCAGGCAGAAATTTATACAACTTTACCTAACGTTCAAGATCCTGCCTTAATTTCGGAATTAGCTTCTCGAGGCATTAAATTAAGTGATGTTGGAAACCAAGTGTACTCCATCAGAATGCTTTTGGGAGCTGATACGCTTGGTAGAATCATGACTGGTAGAATAGAAATACTTCCATCTGGAGTAGCAGCAATGAAAACAAAATTTGGATGGTGCATTTTAGGATCAAGGAAAAGAAAAAATGTTATGAACATGGTATCCTTAACCTTACAGAACTCTCAACTTCCAAAACTCTGGGACTTGGAAACCCTAGGAATATCCGATCCCATTGAAAGAAAAAATTCGTTGCAGATTGAAGAAGACACCTTACTGCATTTTAAGGAAGCAATTTCTACAAATGATGAGGGTCGTTACGAAGTGTGTTTGCCGTGGCTTTCAGGACATCCTTCTCTGTCGGACAATTATAATATCGCAGAATCGAGTTTAAAAACTGTTACGAAACGAATCAAAAGAGAAAAGGTTTTTGACTCATATTGCCAAGTTTTTCGTCAATGGGAAGCGAGCATATCATTGAGACTGTTTCTACTTCTGATGCTCACAACTTTGGCCATTACCTACCCCACAGACCAGTTCTTAAGCCAGATTCTAACACGACGGAAGTTAGACCGGTCTTTGACGCATCAGTAAAAAACCCCGGTTCAGCCTCTTTGAATGATTGCCTCAGTGTAGGTCCTAGTTTAGTACAGAAAATTCCAGCATTGTTGACAAACTTCTGATACGGTGTCGTTGGGGTTACGGCGGATATCAGGCAAGCATTTCTTCAGATCAGCATTCATCCAGAGAATAGGAATGTTCTCAGATATTTATGGTGGGAGGATGAGAGCTGTAGTAAGATAAAAATCTTCGAACACTGCCGAGTGGTCTTCGGTCTTACTACTAGTCCATTTTTTCTCAATGCTAATCTTGGGCATCATTTAAGCTTGGAAAAATATCAAAACGAAGAACTGGATACAACAGTCGAAAAACTGAAGAACGGGTTCTATGTCGATAACCTCATTACGAGTGTGAATACTGATGAAGAATTACGTCAACTGATCACACAGTCAAAAGAAATTATGAAAGAAGCTCAGTTTGATTTACGTTGTTGGGCCTATAATGGAATGGAAGAAGAAAATCAAAACATACTAGGCTTAAAATGGAACATACCGAAAGATGAGCTTTCATGCGTGAGTCCGAAAGTTTGTAGTGATCACGGTAAAATAACAAAGAGAAGTTTATTGGCCCTAGTGAACAGTATATACGACCCCATAGGTTTCACTTGTCCTGCTACACTATTGCCTAAAATGTTGTTGCAAGAAACGTGGCGGCGCAAAATTGACTGGGATGAAATTGTTCCTGCAGATATACAAAGAAAATAGTTGAAATGGATGGAATATATTGATCTTATTAAACAATGTAGTATTCCACGACGATTTTTCCGTGGTAATCCTGATTTACCTTCTCTACATATTTTTACAGATGCATCTATTTGGGCATTCGCAGCGTGTGCTTTTTTGCGTTGCGAGGATGAAGAGGGAGTATCTGTACAGTTGGTATATGCAAAGGCAAGAATAGCTCCCATGAGCTCTCCAACAATTCCACGTCTTGAGTTGTTAGCTGCAGCGATTGGAGCTCGATTGTCAAATTTCATTTTAGAAGCTTTCAAGATGCCATTAAAAATGTATTACTGGACAGATTCCATGGTTGTCCTCTGTTGGATTACGCGGAAAGAGCCGTGGAACACTTTTGTTGGAAATAGAGTAAAAGAAATACGAGATCTGACAGACATTAAAGCTTGGAGGCATGTTCCAGGCGATATGAACCCTTGTGATTTGCCATCCCGATCTTGTAACTGAAGGCAGCTCCTGCAATCAAAGTGGTGGGAGGGACCACACTGGTTAAAACAGCCGCAAGAGTTTTGGCCACAAGCAGAAATTCTATATCCTGAAGAAGCTTTGTCAGAGTGCAAGAAAACTATAAGTGCTTCTGTTAACTTCACTATTGATGAAAAGTTCAGTGATAGACTTTTGTACTTTTCTCAGTATACGAAACTTTTACGTATGACTGCTTGGATCGTAAGATTTTCCCATAACGCAAGTAAGAAATCCCCTAAGATTATCGGTGAACTTACAAATACAGAGCTTGATGTGGAAGAGAAGGCAATTATAAGTTTGATACAACGTGAATGGCCATCTGATGTGAGAGAAAAATACTCAGAAACAATACAGTTTTTTGAGGATAATGGCATCCTAAGAGTCAAAACTAGACTCATACTAAGTGATGACGATGAGCAATTTCAGAAACCTATAGTACTTCCAGATCATGTTATCGTACGAAGAATGATAGAACACACTCATCAAGTTTTAAAGCACGGAGGAATGTTAGTGACATTGGCATTTTTACGACAACGCTTCTGGATCCCTAAGGGTCGAAAGGTGGTACGAGAAGTACTTCGTCAATGTTTTCAGTGTAGAAAGATCTCGACGAAACCTGTGATTCCTGAACCATCACCTTTGCCTCCAGACCAAATTCACAGAGTAGCAAGTTTCCAGGTCTCAGGAGTTGATCTGGCGGGCCCTGTGTTCCTTCGAAGTGGGCAAAAGGCATGGATTGTACTGTTCACATGCGCTGTCTACAGAGCTGTTCATTTTGAATTGGTTACATCTCTTTTAACTGAAAGTTTTATGCAAGCCTTACGACGTTTTTTTTGCACGGAGAGGTCGTTCTTCAATCATGTACTCGGATAACGGCACTAACTTCACAGGAACTGCTCGGGCCCTCAAGGCGATTGATTGGTCTTCAATTCAAAGTGAATGTGCAATAGAACAAAGACAGTGGCGCTTTAATCCACCTTCCGCACCTTGGTATGGCGGATGTTGGGAGCGAATCGTGCGAGTACTGAAGGAGCTCCTACGGAAAAGTTTGAAAAGAGCATGCGTGACTTACGAAGAGATGTTAACTCTCCTCTGTGATTGTGAGAAAACCATCAACAGTAGACCCTTTACGTATTTGTCTGATGACCCGAAAGAATTACAACCGTTGACACCTGCACATTTCATTCAAGATCTCCGTGAAGGAGATACAGTGGATTTGGACGTGGTGGATTCTCGCCATCTTCTAAAACGTATACGATACGTCCAGTCATTAAGACAAAATTTAAGGCAACGTTTTCTAAAGGAATATTTGGGAGAGTTGGTGCGGCATCCCAAAGTCCCTTCCAATGGAAGGAAAATATCCGTAGGCGAAATCGTTCTAGTGCAAGCTAACAATTCTAATAGAATAACTTGGCTACTAGCTAGAGTTGGAGTTATACACAGGAAAGGACTCAGTTCAACGAGTTGCTAAGTTACGTACTGCGAGTGGAGAAATTATTCGGCCCCTCCAGAGAATATACCCGTTAGAATTGACTTTCGATGAGGCTGCTAAATTTCCAGTCTACTATAAGAAGATTACCGAGGAAGAGCGGGTGGACAGAAGGGTTACGAAACCAGACTTGGTTGTTTCTAAAAGCCCCTCTCCAGTTCCAGTGATAGTTCAGAAGACTAGATGTGGACGAAACGTGAAGGCTCCAACTAGACTGAACTATTCAAAGTGATTAAGATTTGTGTTGCACAATCATGCAACACAAAGATGGGAGTATGTTGTAACTCCAGTTAAGCCACTTCCTAAAAACTATGACGTCAAACCATTTAGGTAGTGATATTGTGAAAATGAATCTGGCAACAGATAAGAATCGGGTGAACTGTTTTCGTTCTTTCGATAAAGGAGACCTTGATGTACTGACCAAAAGCAGCACATAGTGGGTTATCACCCAAAAACCCAGGCTCAAAAATTACTACAAAAATTTCTTTATAAAAAGAAACAGCTGTATTCTTACTCAGGGGGGTATGGCAATAGGACTAACTCGATAGACACGTTTAAACACATATAAACAGGCTACAAAATCTGTCTAAGTAGCATTGAAGAGTTCAGTATAATTAAAATACCAGGTAAAAATACATAAGACATTCAGACTACTAAAAAGGCTTGTAAAACATCAATAAAATATACTAAAACAAGTTAAAATAGTCACTCAGTCCTTCATTATGTAGACAAAATACTATAGTCAACAAGCCGCCACTAGTAAACTTCTTTCAAACAGCACTCGACCGCTCAGTCGAGGTTTTTTCAAGCAAACGTGGATAAGCACACACTCTTCACCGCTTACGCCCGGGGGCATACACCAGCCGGAACGTAATCTTCGGAGAATAGCAAAGCTTCTGCCCTGGAAGACGTGCTTCAGCCCCCGAAGACGCTATCCAGGCACTTTACATTTCATCCGGAGCGTAGATGAGGGCCACTTTCACCACTAATCCTTGGAGCCACGGTGTGAATTCGCTTTGAAGTTTAGGTCAACGATTAGTTACTCCGGCATATTGGGATACTCGCTTCGCGATAGAGGCTTTCTTCCAGACGGCTAACAATCGAACGCTACTTCAACAGTACCCGCGCACATCGTTTTCTCAACAATACCAGCGCACATCGCTACTTCCGTGGCTATTTAAGACTCGCAGCTGCCCGGCACTTCTGCGCAGTATGATCCACGCTCAAAGCTGTTGCCATGTTCCCAGTTCAGTACATTGAGAAGGTGAATGTAAAACAGTTACGAAAATATTGGCTGTAAGATTAAGTATTAAGTGTTAAGTATCCTTTCAAGTATTAATACATGTTTTTATAATAAAATAATAAGCCCGGCTCCAGTTTCTACAATGCCCTCATCAGCATAGATCAGCTTTATACCCGAGCTCTGCCTTAAAATTTTCGAGTTGTACCGTTCCCATGTGCGGTCGCTCGCTGGTATTTTAATTTCACATTAGCTACCAGTTTTTTTTAGACTCTCTTTGCTCTATAAGAGGTTTTTTGCCTCCACCTCGTTCACTTTCGTATTCCATGCTGATGAGGGCATAATAAGCCCGAAACCGCAGTCCATGAATCGAAAGGAACGAGTTGGTGGTGTATTGCAAATTAGTAGATATTCAGTGATCTCTTGGGAGAGCAATAGCAACTCGCAGTCCCCTCCCCTAACCCCCAGATACTGGGGTATCACTGGCCTGAGAACAGTATTGTTTAAAGACCGGGACCAGTTGCTCAAGAATCCATAAATTGGGGAGTAACATTGCGAGGCCAGTATGTCTGTTAAAGGGGACCACTAGTTAGTAGAGGGAACTACTAAACCATTTTTCTGCTCAATTTGCAACCGCTGTTACATACCGTCTGACTCCATCAAAAAAATTTTAAGGTTACGCATGTGCATTTTAAATGTTTAATTTTTTTTTTATTTTTTTTTTGCATTGTTTCAATGTGTGTAAACATCAAATTTCATTGAATTCGGTCCAGCAGTTTCGTCAAGTAGTAGGATATAATTGAGCAAATCTGAAAATTATCTTAATTTGCATACTAATGTATCTCAAAACCACTGGCATAACAAAAAAAAACTGAATAATGTAATCTCTAATATCATTTCTAAGTAAGTGAGAAAGAAAATAAAGCTTTTAGAAGGTAAATAATCGTGGGTTACAGCTAGAGCAAAATCAAAAAAATGTAGATTTTGGGTGAAAGACAAATGTTAAAACTGCATGATTGTCTTAATTTAAGCAGTTGATCATTCGAAAGTTATAAAAATAAAAACGCATTTTAGAGCTGAAAAGCGAAATAAAAATCACCATGAGGAAAGAAGCAAAAAGATGATAACATTACGATCATATTATCTTTTAACAGACAGAAAATAAGCTTCAAATATGTAACTTACATAAAGTACCCTACTCTTACATATGAAAATGATTGCATTCCTCTTTTACTGCGAACCGGATTAGCGGAAAATGAAATCTATTTATAGTTGATATGCTAAAGCTTTGGAGCTGACTTACTTTCATTTTCTAAGCATAAAAGAAGATAAATATTTATATGAAAAGCATGGGAACGCTACTCAAATTCTCAGAGTTCATAGCCATGTTTTTCAACAAAACGTCGCTCAAAGGGGAATAAAATATTAGGTAGAAAATTTATTTTGCTGAAAATAAGTCTTGAAATGTGAATATACCAAAATTTTGTAAACGTTTACAAATGTACCTAAGATTTGCAACCACAGTATACGTGATGTTGATTAGAAAATAAACGATTAATTTTACTTGAAAATATAATTAGATACGAGAAAATATATTAACATAAAAAATAACGATAAAAGTCGATGTGTCAGTTGAGAAAATCTTGCCCCCCCCCCCCCTCCAATACAATTAAAGTTTTGGGTAAAGTTGCGTAAGATGGCGATACTAAGCTTCCAAAATGTTTCTCGCTTTGGCATGTGAATTAAAATTTTGAAGCTAATATCCACGATTTCTTTAAAGTATTTACTTTAGTAAAAAAAAATTAATCTTTAGGTACTTTCTTTTAAAATATCAAAAATATGCCCCTAAAATGAAATGTTTCTCGTCATTTTACTTCACCTATGAGGTTATACAAAATGAAAAATTGGGGTGGGTAAGATGACAAATATCTAAAAATAAACATTAAGATACAAAAATGACAATTTAAAAATGTATACAAACATATTAAAGTTTTTTTTTCTTCTTTCAAAGGGGGCTGCAGTAGAGGCACAACCATTTGCAGCCCCAGTGCGATCCCCCAATTAAGCATCCATTCTTTCACGTAGCACCAGAATCGGCGGAATTCCATTACCACGAAAATTTTGACACCCAGTTGCCGCTAGATGGAGACACAAGAGCTCTTTTTGATGCAAAAGAGCACTAGGATTTAATTTTGACTAGGGATATTCAAAGCAAAACAAATATCCCAAGGGATCTTTTACATGTCGCATAATCATACGACATGGGGGATGAGGATTTTCCGCATCTCGAAAATCCGCCGACTGCCGAACTCTAGGATCGAACCCGGGCTATCGGCGCGGAAAGCCAACGCTCTACCACTACGCCACCAAGTCGACAAAATAATCGAATCTCTAATCTCAAATTCTAAAGAATACTGTTCTAAGCCTGTTGATCACTTCCTATGTTGAAGATGGTTGGTTCACTTGTATGGCTCTGATGGATTAACTTTGAATTGTTTATTTCCCCATAAATGGTTAAACCCCATGCGTCTAGCAGATTCCTTAAACATTCAATGATGTTTTAAGCCTCCAAAACAATTTATGCTCACTGTTAATACCTTAATGTTTGGCTGTTTTTGACAAGAACAGAATTTTTTAACTTTTCATTTTGTTCAAAAAATTACTTGTGACGTTATTTTTTTCTCTTTTCCAGTAAGTCATCTGTTGAGCAGGTCGAGAGCTGCGGAGGAAGTGAGAAGGAGTTGTGGGGGTGTAGGACTTGCTAAGCTAGAAAGGTGTTCTTGATGATTGGTTTGGGTTTAGATAAAGCTTTGAAGCAATAGGATAATCAATATCTAGGGACACTTTTTTTTATTTGTTTGTATCAACTGAATTGGTAGTAAAATGCTTGAAAATCTTCATATCCATAAACATTGACTTCGAGAGTTTTATTTGAATAACGTGGGTACTCAAACAGGTTGCTTACTGATCTCTTTCTATTCTATCCTAGTATTTTCATATGACACTTTTATTACATATTGATACAAGTATATATTATATTTAGTTACGTTATTCTTATTCTCAAAATTGTGTGAGCTAGAATTAACACCCAGAGCCGAAACTAACAGGTTGATCTGCACGAAAAATATGGGTATCGTATAAAAATTAAGAAATTTTGAATTTTCAGAAATTTCATTTGAAATAAGTTGGTAAAAAACACGAGAAAACGTATCGGGTAAACGTATTGCTTTTTCTTACAAGTGAGCTAATGACTAATTTGTAAGTACTTAGGTTTTCTGAGTAAGATACTATTTTTAAAATTGAAGAAAACAAGAGAACTGTGAGGGCATGATGTAATATGTACCATAATACCGAAGTTTAGAATTTGGTTGACTTCGTTTTCTTCAATGTAAGACATATGCGGTAGAAACTACAATCAATTGTCTATCGATTAAATTCTGATGAAGCATTTGTTCTCTGATTAAAACATACGATGTATTAAAAATTATTTTCTCAAAATTCCTAAAATAAATGAAGTCATTTAAATGTAGAGTTATTATGAATTATTTCGCTGATAAAACTATGTGATGCTTCTAGAAAGTATGGAAAAGTTCTGAGATATTGCCAAATACTGGATGAAAGCTACTTTTTGAACATAGATTGAAAGTTGCTGAAAAATCTTATCTTATGTCGTAATATTCTATGCAATAGCATTAATTATACAATACCCTATAATGTTGAGGACTAAACATGGACTTTTTAAAATGCTTTGAACTTTATTCTTTTCTGATTTAAAGTTATACTACTTATATATTAATATGTTAAGAGCAAGAATCTGAGAAACTGTCACGCCTAGCATTATGAGGTGATTCATGACCTCTCAGATTTTCTCTCAAAAATTACCAAATATTTATTATCTTATTGAAAGACCAAATCCAAAATGTTTTGCTCCAAAGTTGAGTTGTTTAGATTTATGGATCCCTAAAGTTGAAGGTGCAGCATCAAAAATTAAGCGGATTTTCAAGACATGGAAGTTGCTGTGAGCCAAAACTCTTACCAGGAACTGTTTAACTCCAATTTTCTTTTGGTATATGGAATATACAAGGTTGAAACTTTACAAAATGAATGTTAAATTTGTGGTAAGTTGCTGCCGTTAGGTCAGTGAAGGCCCTCAAAACAAGGCATTTTTGGCGTTTTTTAGAGTTTTTGAGGTCCAAAAACAGCTTGTACATTTCAATTGGCACGGCAGAAGTAGTGTCGTTTGAAAGACCAGTGTAAGCACTTTAAAATACTGTATAAATAACCGAGGAAAGTTCAACGTGCTTTTAGTTGCGTAAGGCCTAAATTTGAAAAATGTCATATTTTACCTATATTCAAACAGTCCTAACTTCCTCTGCCAACAACATATAGAAATATTTTTTTGCCAATGTCATACTCTATTCTTTGTCTTAACAGAACAGTTGAGTTCATTCAGGCGAAATGTGAATTTTTTTTTTACAAAAAATGTATTGTTTCCTGTGCATTTTTTGTAATTTTTTTTTTCACATTTCGCCTCAAAGAACTCAACTGTTCTGTTAAGACAAAGAATAAAGTATGACATTGGCAAAAAAATATTTCAATATATTGTTGGCAGAGGAAGTTATGAACGTTTGAATATCGGTAAAATATGACGTTTTTCATATTTCGGCCTTACGCAACTAAAAGCACGTTGAACTTTCCTCGGTTATTTATGCATCTGAGATGAGATTATCTGAGAGGTCATGAATCACAGGCGTGACACTCTTTCAGATTCTTGCTCTTAAAACAGAATCTTTACATCTCATTTTTTTTCAGAAGCCATCAGCTTCGACATACATGAGGACTGCCGTACTATGCGCTTTGCCTCCTGAAAAACACAGGACAGATTTACGACACAGAAAGGATGAAATAACATCCATGAGGCTAGACGGGATTCGAACCCGCGACCACTTGCTTACGAGGAGAGTACTCTACCTCTAGGTCCACGTGGCCACCTACATCTCATTTCTGGAATCTTTTCAATTGGAATAATACTTCACTTGTAATCAGTTCTATCTTAATATACGCGTAATAATTGTATAATGCTGCAATAGTGCATTTAGGCGGGGATTCAAGTGAAACACCATTGCAATCGCTTCGAATTTCAATCGCTACTGGAAGTAAATTACATTATCATCAACCTAACTTGGCACTGACGTCACTACGGGTGGAGCCAATAAGAGCTCACAAGCAGTCAGTGATCTCCTCTTATTCGCCAAGTAGGCTGTGACGTTTTATCTAGCTCGTTTTTCATAGGCAAACGTCACGCTGACGTCACGATGTTTTTATCAAGAAACGTTCTAATGTAATTCATTTCCAGTAGCGATTGTAATTTGCGATCGCCTGTTTCACTTGAATTCCTGCCTTAAACTTCTGCCAATGTATAGAATGAAACTATTACACTATGAGCGAGGTACTTTATGGTATTAATAATAGTTAATTCTGATTGACAGTATCTGTTATAATATGTATATTCATGGAACGAAAATCTCAGTGCTTCAAAATTTAACTGTCGTGCGGAAAATTATTACTTCTTATCTCTCCGCCAATTCAGTATTCCAGAATGACATCAAATTTGCTTATCATTCTTTCCTCCACCCTCATTCTGAGTCAGTAGCTTGAAGAGAGAACATTAAGAATCTCCTTTCCTAAAAGCTCATTAACCTCAGAAATAGCCCTAATAGCAAAAGAACATCTTTTAAAATGGAAAAAAAATAAAACAAAAAGAGTTCTCAGAGTAAAAGTTTCTCTTATCTGTGCAAACCATTTTCAGATTCATGATGCGGTAAATTGAAAAAGGGGTGAATCCGAGTAGAACCAACGCACAAAAGATTCAAATCTTAGAACGTTTTCATGGTGTGGATTTTTTTCAAGAGTCTTTTCTCGTAATTGTTTCATTTGTCTGCTTATATTAAGAATGTCACACTATGCGAAACTCTTTTCTGCCTACAGCGTACGTGTGTTTTGCGGAAATGTAGAATGGAATTAGAATTCAAAATACTTTATGTGAAAAGTGTTTTGTATGTTTTTCCACGGTTTTTTTTTTGTTGAATTATTCAGCAGAACTCGACAGCATTTCTCAATTAAAAAACAACTTTTATTCTTGACTAGAAGTAAAATAACGAACATGTAACACATTGAACAAATAACGTAAAAACTAAGCACTAAAACAAACATTAAAACATGAAAGAAACTGTAGTACTAAAAACACATCATCAAACTACAGAATGCATCACGCGACAGATAAGCAAAGACAGTTGCCAAACTTAAATCTTGATGAATAAAAACATTGTTATGCAAATTATTTATGATGGAACTGATTGTAGAATTGATTTAAAACTTAAATCTAACATTTTTTTAGTTATTCTTCTTATTGCTTAAAATGCAAAATTTCTACGTTTAACAGAAGAACTGAAACGAGAGCTGGCAACTTGCTCAGTGGTCTGAGCAGGCTGACTCGAATGGGGTGGTCCCGAGTTTGAAACTTGGCTCGGGCATAGATGTTCTTTCTTTTTACCTCTATTCCTTGTCCTTTTTTGTGTGAGTGTGTTGTTGTCCTGTAAATGGTTTCCCACCCTATAAACGGGTCCCTATGGCATGTGTGTACTGCAGAAATCGGAATTTGCATCAAAATTCGTTACAATTGCAAACATGAGGAAGCACATCCCAAATTGCACGGTTAGCTAGCACAAGACCACAACAACTAAAATGAAAGTTATGCAATGAATTGACGAACCCTTGGTGACAACATAGTCATATCGTCGGCACCATGCTAAAATAACGAATGTGAAATTTGGCACTTTTCAGGAGACCTAAAACACTGTATATAATTTTTTTCCCACCTGACGCGTTTGGTTATTTTAAATTTTTATAGACATCTTTAAGTGTAAAACTATCGTTCGAAGGTATCATTTTAATTTTAATTATTTGTAAAATTCGAATTTGAAAAACGCGATTTTTCACATTCGTTATTTTAGCATGGTGCCGACTATATCTCAAGCAATTTGGAGCTGAAATAAGGTGCCAAATCTAGTTCCACAACAGAGATATGAGACGATTTTGCCATTGAATATCGCACTAAACCACTGAAATGATTTATATCGCCAAGATTTGTAAATGCCGGCCACCTTGTCTAGTGGTCAGAGACGTCTGACCGTGATGCGGTGGCCCCGGGTTCAAATCCCGGCTGGGGCATGGACGTACTTTCTCTCTCACCTGTCATGGTCCTTTCTGTGTGTAAAAGTGTGATATGAATGGATGCCTACCCTATAAACGGGTCCTTATGGCATGCGTGTTGAGCTAAATCAGTCTTCCACCTTAATGGTGCTCTTAAAAACGGAAGCAGCGTACCTATCCTGCTTTAAATCGAGTAGATTTCATCTACTCGGGCTCGGATACCCGAAGGGTATTAGAAACAACAACAACAGATTTGTAAAAAGCATTTGTTTATCATCGGTTATCATCTAAGATAAAATTTTAAAAAGTATCTTTCCTGCCTTTAAAGCTCTCCTTATTTACTTTTGAAATTTCATTTAGTTACCTTTATTACAATATTTGTACTTAGGTGTCAACAAAACGATTCATTTTTGTCAAATTTAAAGCTTACATCATGTATATATACCTACTTTACACTTATCTATGTAGGTGTAGGTAAGTACTAGGCATAGCTTTTCAATTAAGGAACATAAAACGATAAAAATGGTAAAAAAATAAAAGTGCAAAAATGCCAAACAGTATGCGGTGTGATTTTAGCATATTTTTGGTATATTTTGTCGGTCATTTTGTACTTTAACGTAGATAACTATGCCTCACGTAGAATACGTCGACACCTTTGATTGAGGTTTAAACACTATCGCAGAACCTGTCAAAACTAAAGCAATGACATGTACTGACTTTTGAGACACCAACAGCAACTATTACTAAAGCTAGACAGCGGAGAGACGGCCGGTGGACTAGAAGACGGAACTCTGCACCTCAGAACCAGACTAACGGAAGTCCATTTTCGTCACTTTTCAGTAGAGGTCGAAAACGATTGTTGAATGCATGCAACTGGGACTCGAGCTCTTTTAACGTTACTGAAAATTGCGAAGGAATTTCGTTACTATACCTAAATGCAACTTAAATTGACACTGAACGTCACTACGGACGGAGCCAATAAGATCTCACAAGCAGTCAGCGATCTCCTCTAATTCGCCAAGTAGGCTGTGACGTTTTATCTAGCTCGTTTTTCATAGGCTAACGTCAAGCAAACGTCACGCTGATGTCACGATGTTGTTGTCAAGAAAGGTTGCACTAGAATATTATAATCATAGATCGATGCGGAATGAGATTCTACATACAATGCAGCAAAAAAGTGAAAAATCGCCATTTTTGGACTTACGTCGTTCTGGTTCTGTGGTACAGAACTAACAATTTCATTCTAAAGTACATGGCGACCGAGCCCAGCTCCGTTAAGAAAAAAAAGGTTTGTAAAATCGTGTTTTTTTCTAAAGTTCGAAGTACTTATTTAGAGAACTTGAAAAGCATTTTTATGCCCTTGGTTGCAATTACGCATTTAAAACAGCTGTAATTTATTTTAAAAACACAACCTTTTTTGGATAAGACATCGCCATCACAACTAGGGATGCACCGATTAATCGGCAGTACCGATTAATCTGCCATAATCGGCCCCACTGCCGATTATTAATATTCGGCAATATCGGACCGATTAATCGGCCAAAAAAATCTTCAAAGAATACCTTAACTAAGAAACTATGAGAAATGATTTTATAAACAGTCATAATAATCCTCACAGTTGATATAAAGTTTTTAATAAATTAATTCTCCTACTAATGAAAAAATATCGTAGACAATGTTGCATCATTTTTTTATGTGACGTTAGTTATCTCCTTAGCACAGTCATTTTAGATAACTTCTAGTTTTCACAAAGAATGAAAGTCTTGAATTAAGTTGCTACCAATTATTTAAAAAACATAATTAAAAGTACTCCTAAATTGGAGTGCTTACCACAAATTCCCACCCCCCTTTTTTTTGAATTTTTATGTTCAATTAAAATAATTAACAATGTGTTAATGTAATAGAATTGACAATAATATGAAAATTGGTTCTAAGAAATTTGATAAAATAGTGAAATTATTTTGTAAAACTAGGAAATTGGAAAAAAATCTTCTCAGAAATTAATTACTTACTATCTCCGAACTCGGAATTCTATAAGAGAGAAAAAACAGTGATAGGAAAATTGATAGAATTAAAAACAATCATCCTTATCATTAATCGGCTCTGCCGATTAATCGGCCGATTATCAACATCCGATTAATCGGTAATCGGCCAATTTGCTTATCGGTGCATCCCTAATCACAACCTTATTTAAACAATGCGCAACATAAAATCACACCACATTAACTTTAATTTGATCCAAGTCCCCTATATAGATGAGCCGAAGCATCAAGATTAAGTTTCACCACTTTGAATCTAACGCGTGTTTTGCTTTTTCAGTCGGTTGATGAATGGTTGTCTTTTCTGGAAAGTATCGCGTTTTGAAAATTTTTACCCTGAGCAATGGTTAGCGGCACGTGCATTTGGCAAAGCTTGGCAATGCCCGAAGCTTTACTCGGGTAACCCTAACCCGGCAACCATGAAAATTGAAAGTTAAAAGTTAATGAATGGATCCAAAGGGATCCAACTCAAGCTTGATTCGTTGGCCTGTCTATATATGGCGGATCTAATTTGATCGATCTCTTTAACATTTCAAAAACAATAGCAATTCTAACGTTGCCAAAACTCGTTTGCCAAACACCATAAAAATGTTAATTTACGCTCGACAAGAACTGCTCGTTTAAAGATATTAGATAGGTTGGATCTGCGAAGAACGCGTAAGGGCGCTTTTCCACTTACCGACACGGCAACGATAAATCGTAAGCGATTGTCGTCATCCGACATTCTTCGAACTATAGCAATGGCGTTTAAATTCGACATCTCTGCATTAATAAAATATAAGCTTCAATTTGCAGACGATTGACAAAAGATGTAGCAATAAAAGACTTGAATCATTTTATTTTATACTTTGTTTCATTAATTGTAGCGCAGACGATTTTTAATGCTTCAAAAGAGATTAAATTTTCATTCTGAACTTTCTTCGATGAGCAACACAGTAGTCATGGCATTCAAGTTGACTTGTCTGTTTGTGTGAATTATGAGCAGTGACTGTGTCTATGGGATAAGCGAAATATTTTATACAAAAACAAAATTCACAGGGAAAAAGCCCGGGAAGAAGTTTTAGATTTTTAGATGCAGAATATGACGGCAAAATTTCTACAGACAAGAAAGAAACAGGTAAATTCAAAGAGCATTGTTCGTAACTATAAAAATATATTATACATTTTAGATTAAACTACTTGTGTTAAATAACCTTGTCCACATTTAAATTTTGCTATGTTTGTAAGTATTAAACACTGAAACTTTCGAAGTTCTTGAAAAGTGTATAAAATGCTACAATGTAATTTTCGTTAAAAATACGTGAACAATGTCACTTAAATTATTGATCTTTTCCATGAGTAAAGCAAATTTAGTACGTAATCTGTTAAATTGAGCAGCTGTAATAAATAGTGCAACTAAGAAGCATTAAAATTGGCTTAATGCATCTAAAAAATGTCGCCAAGTCCAAAAAATATCGCCAAGTCCAAAAAATATCGCCAAGTAAAAAAAAAGTCAAAAAGAAACAAAAAAATGAAATATATATCGAAAAATTAAAAATTTGAAAGTAGGGTATTGAGATGGGGAATTTGTGTGTCGGTCGGTCTGTCGGTCGGTCTGTCGGTCTGTCTGTCCCCCCCCCCTAATAACTTTTGAATGAACATTCCGATTTGGACGAACTTTTTTTTGTTGGAAAGATCTCGGCGAGTACAGCTCATTCCCATTTTTCGATTTGAACAATTTTTGGTGCACTTTTAAACCGTTCAAACAACCTGGCCCGCGATATTAACTTTTTAGTTAACAGTCCGATTTGAACAAACTTTTTTTTGTTCGAAAGATCTTTTCAAGGGTACTTCATTCCCGTATCTACATTTTCGATTTGAACAATTTTTCGTTCAACATTGAACCGTTCAAACAAGCTGTCACCCCTAATAACTTTTGAGTGAACAGTCTGATTTAAACAATTTTCTTTGTTCGAAGCATTTCGGCAAGGACACTTAATTACCGTATTTAAATTTTAAATTTGAACATTTTTGGTTCAACATTGAACCGTTCAAGCAACCTTTTCCCACCTAATAACTTTTAAGTGTACCGTCCGAATTGAATAAACTTTTTTTTGTTCGAAAGATCCTATCAAGAATACTTCATTCCCGTTTTTAAATTTTCAATTTGAACAATTTTTCGTTCAACATTGAACCGTTCAAATAAGCTCTCACCCCTAATAACTTTTGAGTGAACAGTCCGATTTAAACAAACTTTTTTTTGTTCGAAAGATCTCGGCAAGGATACTTTATTACCGTATTTAAATTTTCAATTTGAACATTTTTTCGTTCAACATTGAACCGTTCAAGCAACCTTTCTCCACTTAATAACTTTTAAATGAACCGTCAGAATTGAATAAACTTTTTTTGTTCGAAAGATCTCGTAGAGACTCATTTCCATATTTCACTTTTCAATTTGAACCATTTTTCGTTCACTGATAAACGAACAGTTCAGAAAAAAATTTAACATGAGCGCCTACTGGAAAATTTAAATTGAATGTTGATTCTGAACTTCAAGGCGGATTTCCTTCAAACTAACTTTGTAAGAAAATGATTTTGATAAATAATGTATTGTAAAGTACTTTTCTGAATAATCTTCTGTGAGGACTCTGATTCCGACTCCGACTCCGCAAACATGGCGGAAATGCAGGTTCAGAAAAAAATGACTGACTGGGCAGACGATTTTTTGTTTATTTATTTATTTGTTTTGCTTAATTTATTATTAGTATGATTTTTTTTTTGGCAGACGATATTTTTTTTTTTTTTTTTTTGCTAACAAAAATTTTTCATTCACGAGAGCATTTTATTCTTTATTTATATTTAACAACTGGCAACGGATTAAAAATGAAATTCAAGACATTTTATTAACGAACGAGTTTTTTTTCTTTCTTTGATAAAATGTGTTTTGAAGTTCTTTGTACTTTATTTTATTTATTTTTTTTCTTTGAAAACGATTGTGGAATTTTTCTACGGAAGAACTATAACAGTTACATTATTTAAAAGGTGCGACAAAACTTAATTGACTCGTTTATTTAATTTTTACGTGTCTATTTCATCTGATGAGAGGGGTATATTTTGCTTTTAGAAATCAGCTTTAAGTGCTATAGAGGTATGTTTGACATAATTTTCATTTTCAAATAATCAAGAGAATATTGATCAGATGCTACAATACCGATGTCGGTGTACGGGAAAGTAGGCTCGTTTAGTTCTTGACAGAACTTCTTGTTTATACGTCAAAAGGAGGTGGAGCATAGGGACGTACCCTGTTTTAGATTTCAAATGCAATTTGGAAAAAGGACTACGCAACAACTGAGGTCGAAAAAGAAAATAAATAACAATTTCTCATTGCCGCCCCCCCCCCTCAAAAAAAAATATTGATCAGTTTAGTTTTTGCATTATTTTTATTTGCTAAACGCACCGTTCCGTCATTTGGTTGAACATTCCTGAGGCGAGACTCCATACTGTGTGCCCTCGTTTGTTAAGAAATCAGCAAGTTAGGACAAGTACTTCTGAACGAGGGGAAAACAAACAAACAATTAATAACGCCTGTTTCTTCATTTCGATATGATTGTAACTTATTTAGAGGCTAACCCACATATGAAAAAGTTTAACTTTTATCCCTGCAAATTAATAGATGCGCCCGTTTCCGCTTATAAACCGGGTGTTTATATTTCCATCTCATCATTGGCCCAACTGTGTTTTTCATACTTTTTTTTTCTTTTCAACAAGAAAAGAAGAAAAAAAAAGTTATAAATATTTTTTATCATCGTTTTACAACAAATTGTGTAGAAATATGCATACGTAATTCCAAAATAACTGCAAAAAAATTCACCTAAAAAGATTTATTTGTAAGGGGTTTCGTGTCCCTTTAATGCTTTTTTTAGAGAGGACATGTGATTGTTATGCTAGAATTTCCATGCGCGTCCCAAAAGGGAAAACAAATTACAAAGGCTTTAACAACGAAAGAAGTTTCCTCTGTTTTTAAATAGTGCTTTCTAATTTATTTATTTTTATCCATCAGACTTTAAAAAGAAATACCTCTTTTATGTCTGGAAGAGGTCTCGACATAAAATACGATCAAAACCTCTTCTTTCGAACATTTTAGGAAACAGCTAATTAAAGACTCTCATACGGTTCGTTAAATCTTGCCTCGTTCTGGGAGTTATCTATTAGAGAACACTCTCGGTTTTTCTTTTAGGATTGGCTCATCAGCCCTTTGATAACCCTAATCTTTAATGGAAAAGCAAGGAGTGGTTATGAAAATATGTTTCATGGAATTTTCAGCACTAAAAAGGGAGTAAATTCTTAGCAACGGTAATGTACATAATATGACATAAAATTTTGTTTTAGTCTTACACGCAGAGTAAAATTGCGAAGTGTATTAAAATTCTTAAATCCATTTAAGGAAGTAGTAACATGTTTTTTTTTTTTTTCATCTTTATTTTTTTTAAGTAAGCGCAAATGTATATATTTACAAAAAATAAATTGAAACAACGCAGTTAGTCTTGATTTCAACAGATTATTGTAAATTAATAATACTATAATTTTTTGCGTATGTTTATGTGCTGAATTTACTAGAATATTTTGTGCATATATTATTTTTGAACACCTAAAACTGTATTAAAAGAGTGCTGTTCAAAAATGTCCCCCTTGTCGCCTTACATTCTTGAATTTTTTGAAATTACAGCATAAAGTTTTAATGACGATTATGTCAAAATGCACAGAAAGTTTTCCCAATAAGTACATTTGATGCTTCTTATGTTCATTTCCTCCGGCTTAAAGTAATTGTCTCCCACTTAACACAAAAACTTAGTTATTTGTTTTTATATCCCAGCACTCAACAACTGGTTAACTTTTGTTGTTGTTATCTGGTGTTGTGCTTGCCACTAGCGATGCACCAATTTTTCAGTAGTACCGATTAATCGGCCAATATATAATCGGTCACCTTGCCGATTATTCATAATCGGCAAATTTGTGCCGATTAATCGGTGGGTACAAATATTTTTTATTTTACAAGAAATTATGATAAATAAATATGCTTTAGTAAACATATGTAATTTTCTGCAAACACCTAGAAACAATATTGCAACTGTTTTCATGTATCGGTATTTTTCTCCTTTAACACAGTGCTTTTAGATGACTATAATTTTCATAAAGAATGAAAATCTTGGATTAAATGGCTATCAATTAATTAAACAAATTTACATCACATAAAGCTACATTGAAAGTAAAACTTAGCCCACTAACGGTTCTGGACGTCTTATCAAGTCTATTTAACATGTAATTCTGGAACTGCCGGACCGCCGGAGGGTTAAATTCTGTATTTCAGAGCCAGACTAACGTAAGTCCATTTTCGTCATTTTTCGGTAGAGGGGAAAAACTATTGTCGAATACATCGTTTTTCCCCTCTACTGAAAAATGACGAAAATGGACTTACGTCAGTCTGGTTCGGAGGTACAGAATTAGCCTGCTCACCACATGCTAATTTATTTAGCTGCGATGAGCAGGCTAATCTCCTCCCTATTTATTTAAATTGTCATGTCTGGTTAACATGATGCAACTTTATAAGCAACAACGTGTAAATTGACTCAAAGAAATTTAATGCAAATTTAAAATTATTTTGGGAAAATTTAAAAAATAGAGGAAAATTAATCGTCTGCCAGAAATAAATTAGTGACTATTGCTAAAATCGAAATTGTGAAAGGGAAAAAAGTGATGCAGAAGTTAGTATGATTAAAAATAATAATCATGATCACCAATCGGCTGCGCAGATCAATCGGCCGATTATCAGCTGTCCATTAATAGGTAATCGGCCAATTTGCTTATCGGTGCATCCCTACTTTCCAACTAGTCTAGTGGTCAGAGACGTCTGTCTACGATGAGGAGGTTCAGAGTCGAATCGCTCGGCTAATCTGACTCAGAACAGCTACGTAGTCATTTCGTCATTTTCGTAGAGGGAAAACGTGTCGATACATCGTTTTCCCTCTACGAAAATGCGAAATGGACTCGTTGTCTGGTCTGAGTACGAATGGTTTTCTCGTCTGTTCTCCTGTTCTCATCTCCTGTTTTAGTCCTCCTCGTGTGAATGTGCTGTTGTGCTGTGAATGGTTCCCTTGGGGGGGGGGGGGTCATGTGGGAGGCATTGGGTCCTTATGGCATGTGTGCTCTGAGGAAGTCAGACTTCACAACAAATCTGTACCTCAGAACCAGACTGACGTAAGTCCATTTTCGTCATTTTTCAGTAGAGGGGAAAAACAATGTATTCGACATTCGTTTTTCCCCTCTACCGAAAAAGGAAGAAAATGGACTTACGTTAGTCTGGTTCTGAGGTACAGAAATGACGGTACAGTTGGACAATCGAAGCCAGCGCAATCCAAATTGCCAGTCTGGTTGGATCTGGACAAAAAAAAAAAAAAAAGTCGTGTTTTACGTACATACAAGTAATAAATGAATTAATGAATGAATGGATATATTATGGAGTGTAAATTAGCTAATTACTAAATGAATATATATAAAATGCATAAGTTATTTAATTCAGTAATGAATGAGTAAATAAAATTAAGCGTTTTTGTTTGCACCATCCACTGCACTACGAATGCTCTTGACTAATTGTACGAAACATCTATATCTATAACAAGAAGTTCTGTCAAGAACTAAACGAGCCTACTTTCCCGTACATCGACATCGGCATTCTAGCATCTGATCATTATTCTCTTGATTATCTAAGACTAAAAATTATGTCAAACATACCTTTTTAGCACTTGAAGCTGATTTCTAAAAGCAAAATATACCTCTCTCATCAGATGAAATAGACACATAAAAAGTAAATAAATGAATAAATAAAGTTTTGTCGCACCTTTTAAAGAATGTAACTGTTACAGTTCTTCCGTAGAAAAATTCCTCAATTGTTTTCAAAAAAAAATTAAAAGTACAAAGTACATCAAAACACATTTTATCAAAGAAAGAAAAAAAAAAAAAAAACTCGTCCGTTAATAAAATGTCTCGAATTTCACTTTTAATCCGTTGCCAGTTGTTAAATATAAATAAAGAATAAAATGCCCTAGTGAATGAAACATTTTTGTTACAAAAAAAAATCGTCTGCCAAAAATAATAATAATAATAATAATAAATTCAATAAAACAAATGAATAAATAAACAAAAAATCGTCTGCACAGTCAGTCATTTTTTTTCGGACTGTTTACTCAAAAGTTATTAGGGGTGACAGCTTGCTTGAGCGGTTCAATGTTGAACGAAAAATTGTTCAAATCGGAAATGTAAATACGGGAATGAAGTATCCTTGAAAAGTTCTTTCCAACAAAAAAAAGTTTGTTCAAATCGGACTGTTCATTAAAAAGTTAGTATCGCGGGACCGGTTATTTGAACGGCTCAAAGTTGAACCAAAAATTGTTCAAATCAAAAAATCAAATATGGGAATGAGCTGTACTCGCCGAGATCTTTCCAACAAAAAAAAGTTTGTCCAAATCGGAATGTTCATTCAAAAGTTATTAGGGGGGGACAGACAGACCGACAGACCGACCGACAGACCGACAGACCGACACACAAATTCCCCATCTCAATACCCTACTTTCAAATTTTTAATTTTTCGATATTCATTTTACCTCTTTATTTTTTTAACTTGGCGATATTTTTTGGACTTGGCGATATTTTTTTTAACTTGGCGATATTTTTTGGACTTGGCGATATTTTTTGGACTTGGCGATATTTTTTCGATGCATTAAGCTACTTTTAATACTTTTTTCGTCTTTCTTTTATTTTTAACGGGAAAGTAGGCTAAAAATGAGTGTATGTATGCTTGTTCTCTATACAAATCCACAGTTTGCGTCAGATTTTCATCAAACTTGACACAGAGGTTCCTTGATGCCCTAGAATTCTCATAGGCGGGGTCTTGAAATTTTAAAAAATCTAAAAAGCTCAAATTGAATTTTTTTGTCAAAAAATGACCTTTTTATAGGAATTTTGCCTATTTATATTGTAATCGAGATAGGTCTTTTCGCATTCAAACTGATGAAATTTAAGATTTTTAAATATGAGTATTTTCCAACAATGATTACGATTAAAGTAATGCATTTTCAACTTAAGGCTCACCTATTTCCTTTTAGCATTGAAATAAGTAAAAAACAATCATAATTCTCATGTGGACTTTATAAAACGAACCACAAATTTGAATGTCAAATTTGCAATGCAACGACAGTTGCGTCTGTAATGGAAATAAGCCTTCAGAACGAGAAATAGATTTATTTCTGAGTTATAATAATTTTTACTTTGTAGGTGGGAACAATTAATAGAGAAAAGTTAATATTTTAAATTTGGCGGGTGAAATTCATGCAATTTTTTCACTTCCATGTGCATATATTTCATGCCAGTAGACGCGGCAAAGCACAGACAACATTTATCTTTAATTTTCACCTTTTGATAAGACTATTTTTCTGTAAACGTTTAACTTTCTGTAATATTTTAGTTTTTTTCAAAGTTTGTACCTAAGAGACAGATTGATGCAAATTATTTTATACCCATATGAATAGAACTCTTTCAAACTTTTTTCCCCTGAATGCTATATTGTATTAATAAGCACCCGGGCAACGCCGGGTATTAAGCTAGTTTAAAATAAACTTGAGCTTAATGTTAAACAATCAAACACTGCAATGAAAATAAGTAGGTTTCAATTATCATGTAAAATTTTTGTAATAGTTTTTACCGTTTTAAAATAATAAATGTAATTTTTGTCGTACAAATACTTGTTGTTGTGGTCTTGTGCCACCTAATCTGGTAATTTGGAGGTGAGTATAACAGTACCGTAATTTTGTCTGAACACCGACTTCAACAGCGCACACATGCCAACATGCTATAAGGACACGTTTGCAGGGCAGGCAAACATTCGCAGCATAACAGTACATTCACACAACGTTTGGACAATAACACTATTGAAATAGTACATCCATGCTTATACTCCGAAGCTTCTCATCCACAGTCAGAGTTTTTGGACTTAAGCCACAAATGTAGAGCAGTTTTGTATCTTTCTTCGGGGACATGGATCACCGCCGTTTTTCTGAATGGCAACGGCACAAGTCTTAAAAGTGCTACGCAGACCTAACTCCTCACCTCCTCGTGGTGAACCCTGGACATCGTTTTAACGGCATAATGGTCTACAGCTTCAGCAAGTTATCTCGTAATCATAATGGCCATGCAGGTTGGGGATTGAAAAGTCTGCTTGTACTGCAACGCGTGAATGCGTTGTTGTGCCGTGAATGGTTGTTTGCTCTGTAAACAGGTACATTTGGGCAAGTGAAGTAGCGCACCCAAAATTTCCAGCTTAACTGGGACACGACAGCAATGGCAATCTAATTCAAGGGTATTAAAAAATACCGATTATTTAATAAACATAAAAGGAAGTAGTGCGGAGTCCATGCCAGGTTAAAAAAAAAATTAGTTTCAAACACCACTGGCGATTAATGATGCATGGTAACACAAAATCTCAAAAAAAAAAAAAAAAAGTGAATGTTAGGTTCACTTGCGTTATTGCAATAATAATTTAGAATATCTACGTGAACATGAAAGGATATAAAATACTTGACATTCAATCCAGAATATCTGACAATCCGGACAAACGCTAAAAGGTTAAAACAGGATATATTGTAAATCTTACTAGAACGTATATTGTACTAGTGGTTGGATTTTAGAATATACTGACATCAACAAAGTATCTTGATATATTTTAAATGTACCATACTTGTTAAGATTGCATGAGTGACTTACAAAGCTTAAAATTCATTGTTACCTATAGAAAACATTTGATTGTAACGTTGAATATTTAAAATTATCTTATTTGATTCATTTCGCACACCGACAACGAATGGGAATACCTTTTTTTTTTCTTTTTAGTAATGGTAATTTGGTGTCAATGCATTATTTAAAGTGTTCCTTTCACTCTCGGTGTGCGATATGATACCGTGTTTTTAGATTTTCTGAATGATGGCGAGGTGTCATTAGTTATATTTTGTACACAGGGAAATCTCATTGCAACCAATACCAATACAACAACATATACATCATGGCGAAATATATTTTTAGTCCCGATCTGAGTTCCGTTACTTTACTTAAATACCATTACACCGAAATTCGCAGTGCAACGAACATGTTTTGTTTAACCCTCAAAGTTCGTTGTAACGGGATTTCACTGTAGTGAGTAATGTGTGACCCGCATGTGAAAAAATTGGTGAATTTATCGACGGGTTGCAGCAATTTACATATGCCAGCCGGCGACGACGTCACAAAGTGACTTGCAGTAATGTCTTCCAGATAACTTAAAGTTACTGTTCACAAATTATCTGTTACAGCGGCTTTGCAGCATAGAAAATATGTGGAAAATATGTAATAGTGTGACTTTTGTAAGACTGTACAGTGTACAGATTCATTACATTACTTTTGAGCACTGTGACTAGCAGTGATGTCACTGATAACTTGCTGTGCTATCTAATGATAGTAGGGTTTTTATAGACTGTTTTCAAAAATGTGTCGCTTATGTTTTGTTAACCCTAAAGCACAATTTTGTACCAAATGTATTATTTTTTTAGTGTTTTTACCTAAAGTCGAACTTATTTAGTCTTTTTCTCACACTCCTGTTAACTCGAAAAGAACGAAACGCACTTTTCCACAAGAAAAAGGCTTCAAAATAGCCCCTGGATCCAATAAACCACATCCGGTCGATGATTGGTGGAAGGAAGATGACGTCACACGCATCCAGGTATATAAAAGCCACCACTCCGGAATGTAAATCGATTTGTCTCCCGTAGCGGAGCTAGAGAGATGTGAGTTGCAAATATTCCGGATTATTTTGTAACGGAACGCGATTTCCAACGTGGTTGAAACCGCAGCGAATTTCCCGCCCGCATGGCAATCTTTGTAAATATACAATGAACGAAATTGCCGTGTCGCAAATACAAGTTTAGTTCTTGGATATATTGGTACACGACAAAATATTTGTTTTATAATTAGTTAATTGAAATTTGAGGAAAAAAAATCCATCGCATTAAACCTAAAATAAATTTATTGCCAAAACTAACGGGTGAATACTTATACAAAAAAGTAAATATTGAACGATATTCAAGAGAAACTAAATAAAAGAAAGACAAAGTTATATAATTGCTAGAAGCTACAGCATTTCATAAGATTTCTGTGTCCAGCTTTGCAACAAAACAAAGTAGTAAAACATATCAAAATTTACAAAGTTAAATAGACTTTAAAAGTACTATTACAATAAAGTGGATTATTTGTTTATTTTCAATACGTTTTGTGATGCTTTGTTTTGGATTACTACTGAACATGTATGCTGCCAGTCAAAACACAACTCAACTTTGAGCCAACATACTTTTTACTGAATTGTTCTGGCATTCCTTGCATTCGAGTATTAAACTAGTTGCTCAACAGACTAATGGCAAATTTTAAGTATTGCATCATTGGACTTCTTTCCGTGCAGTGGGTATGTGCGTACGTCAATACATTGGGTAAGTTTGAAGATTTAAATCTCTTCATTACATTAACAACTAGCAAATGTTTGTATCTTAGTTTATTTCTCCCAAAAACATATTTTAGTATTTCAATACGAATTGATTCTAATTGAAATTAAATTTAGTTAGGTTTTAGAACAAATTAAAAAGATAATATAGTTTAAAATTTTACTGTTTGAAAATTGTATGATGTTCAAAAACTGCATCAATTAAAGCAACCGGAATGTTTTATAATTGTTAATACAACCAGAATGTTTTATAATTGTTAATAATACATTTTAGCACTTCTAAGTATAATTGCGGGAGATTTAACACTTTCAGTGACAATAGCAAATCTAAATATCACACCCTTGCTGCAAAAGTGCCACAACTCAAAAAACTACGTTTTCCAGGAATTGCAAAAAACTGTTCCCGGGCTGACTAGGCACATTTTAGTATTTTTGAATTTGTCAATATGAAGACCGATACATCTCAAACTATGATCGTTAGTTACGCACGTTACACTACGACGGCTGGACGACAACTCAAGATGGGGCATTTCAGTGGAAGGGGTCCTATGCCTCTTGATAACAACAAAACGCCATTACTGCCCTTTGACGGCTGATTTTTCAATGCAACTTTTGGCTCTTTTGAAGATTGGTAGAGACGTGTAAACTACGTCTAATGACGGTCATAACTCAAAAATTACAATTTTTTGAGTTGTGACACTTTTGTAGCAAGGGTGCGATATTTTTTGTGATATTAGAGCATTTATTTTACCGAGCTGATGGATATAATTTACAATCTAGTACATGAATAAAAGTATCAACTGCTTTTTATGAATTTAAATAGGCAAGGGTCATTTTCAAAATTTGCTTACATTTGCTGTCCGGAGGTTAAAAAGACGATTTTTAAGCATAACTTATATTTTAAATTCAATGCGAACAATTATTTTCTGCAAGAAATATCCCCAAAAAATTCTATCACTCAAAACATTATTGAAATTTATTTATTTATTTTTATTTAAGTCTTTAAAAATGAGAATCAAGACAAAAACGCTTGTCCACTTCCAATTTTTGCAAGTTCAACTATTTTTTTATATACTTAATTGTATAAAAAAGTATATGCAACAAATTATTTTTATACTTTTACTATTAGTGTATGATATTCATAATAAATAGTGACAACAATAATTTTTTTTTCATTAAGAAATGTATGAATATATTTTGTCCGGCAGTTCTTGTCAAGTCCGTTACCCTAAGGTTATTTCAACTAAAAAAGGTATTTATAGCAGTCAAAAGATGGTTACACGTATTCAGTTAACTTAACTAGTGACGTAACTATTTCGCACCATTTTGTTTTCCTGAGTCGAGAAGTATTGCTGTGGCATTTCGCACAAAATTTCTTCCAGGTGCGTATTTTTATTCTTTGTCAAGTCTGTTACCCTGGATTTTAGTATTGATTTTTACTTTTTCTCAACTTTTACCCCTAAATATTTTTTATCATACAACTCTAAGAAAATGCATATTGTTAAATTTTTTAATTCGATAACCTAGCCATAATTTGACATTTTATTTGAAATGTCAAGTCCATTACTGGTCAAATCCGTTACCAAATGTCAAGTCCGATACCATACAGTTTTTGATCAATATTTCAATGATTAAAAACATCGTTTAAGCTTCAGGGACGCAAATAATTTTAAACGAAGTTGGTTCCAGGCGTTATGATATAGTGCAAAAGTGAGATGTCATATTGATTTTGTACGGTAACAGACGACAATTTTCCTTGCAACTTAAAGTTTTACAACAGCATTTGAATACTTAATTATGCATCAAAGTGTACAACCAATTACTTTTTCACACATCTAAAATATGTGACAAAACACCTGTTAGTGATTCTAAAAAAATAGCAAGTTAAAAAAATTACTTAAAAATTCTGAAATGTAAGCATATGGTGAAAATGGCCCGCAACAGCGTATCACTTTGCGTTTAAGCTCAATTTATGGTTCCGCTCTTCGCTAAAAGAGTAACTCATAGCATTATTCCTAACATTCCGTTTTTAATTGAAGGTACAAGCGGATATATGTGGTATGTAACATTTGAATTTCGCAGACTTACACAGACTCAAATTAATGTATGTTTACTTGTTTTAACTCACATACACCGTTGAAGGGGTAAATGAAAAGAGGCAATATATAATATTTTTAATTTCTAGAAAGTTTTCAAAAAAAAAAAAAAAAGTCCTTAACACCTTCATCCATGGTAAAAAGTAAGTAAAACTCAAATTGTCACATATCACCTTTTTCCACTTGCCCCTTCAATTACATATTAACATTTGAAGGGTCAGGGGGAAAAACCACGGTAGTCCACTTTTTGTTGAATTTAAACTGATGCTACCACCTGTTAGAAAAATAAGTGTAATTTCGTTCAGTATATGCAATATTCGTGAAAAAACACTGTAGTCCATGTATTATTGTCATTTTAGAACAAGTATACTGGGGAAGTTTATGAGTTCGTAAAGTTTAAATTTCGTTTTTCTCAAAATGAATTAAATGTGACTACCGTGGTTTTTCCCCCTGACCCTTCATTTAGCATCATAAACATTTAAAGTGTCCTACGAATTTGAATAAAAAAGCTTCTTGAATAATCCTAAGTAAATCAGTGCATAATCTAAAAACTTTTTAGCATAAGTTTAATAAAACTTTAATAATGAAAATATACTTTGCAATATCACTAATCAACAAGTATGCTTTGCATCCTACATAGTTTGGTTTTCAAAATCATGTTACGCGAGAGACATAATCAACTTAACTGAGTAACTCTGAGTAACTTAGCGTGTCGTCCCAAAGTTTCAGCAGCTCTGACTTTCTAAATATTTCCAATGACATTAGCGTCTGAAATGTCGCGATTCAATGAGTATATTTGGAAAGTTCAATTAGTGAAGCCGCCAAAATCTTGTTGAAAATTTTATAGCTGTGTTTAGAAAGTAAATCTTGAGTACTATTAGTTTGCATGTTACATCTTTTATCTGTGCAATCTTTCTGAGACTTTTGCATTAGAGAAAAGGTAAACATATCATTTACGTATACATATAAAACTTATTTATCCAACAGCGTTTTTTTAATACGTTTGAGCAACAATTTTAATACTCTTAGCTACCTACTTTAAAAAATCTGTCTTAATAAAAATGATAACCATTCAGATTACTATAGGTGTTACACTTTTTGCTTGGAATAAATGCTAAATCATTGGTTGGATTCATTTTATTACCCAGAGTATAGCAAATAATAATAATAATAATAATAATAATTTATAGCATTTAACAACGGATTTTAACTATCTTTAATACGCCATATGATAATAAAAATGTTCGAACTTTAATTTTTTTTTATTTAAATATTGCACCTTTTTAAACATTTCAATATTGAGTTTTCCGTAGATACCGTACGTGTTCTATAAAAGAAACATACAAATTCAGTGTGTTTGTGTTAATAAGTAACCTGAAGTTAGGTACAATGACAGAAAATTTTAAGGAGATAAATGTATGGTTAAAATGAAACATTTCGCATTTCAATTTAAACTTGCAATACGTCCCCAGTTTAAAATGTTACCATGAGTAACCGACTTCCTTCTGGTTACTGACTGAGTGCAAGTACACTTTATTATTACAGTGAACTCTCACTTATGCGCCCGCCCAAAGGACCAATAGAAAAAGGCGCAAAAGTGAGAGAGACGTATAAGCGAACAAGCCTATTTACAGGACTAAAACGCAACGTAGGTTCTAATGAGAGAATGAATAAGAAGTTTCTATAGAAAAGGGACATATTAGTACGGTTTGGCAATTACTGTAACGTAACTACAATGATAAAGAGAAAACAAAAATTGTAGCATACCTAATTACAAGCTGTTCCCTCTAAAACGATGAATAATGGATAATTGTCCCTCTCCAAACTCTAGTTCATGCGGAAAAAATGCCTTTTGTGAGCAATAAAGACGAAAGATTTAAGAGGAGAGTGAAGAAAAATGTTTATTTCTTAAAGAAAATAAATAAAAATTTTTAAATTTTACGGAAAGTTCGGCGCATAAGTGAAATAGTTATCTATGGAGCGACGTATAAACGAATAATATTATCATTATTTTGCTACGGAATGTGCTGGGACCGTTTAAATCGTCGTATAAGTGAAAAAGGCGTATAAGTGAGAGTTCACTGATATGCGATATATTTGATAAATATGATTTGCGACTATGAATACATTTGGATATGGTTATCAAACCATTTTATGCAAAATTGGGGATATATGATCCATATTTATTACAACTGCCAATGATATTCATCTCAACAGCTTTTTTTTAATATAATTGTTTGTAGGTATTTTTAGTAATGTCCTTTACATACGAATGCTTAACTCAATTTAAATATTGTAAAGTCTATCTAAGAGCCTAATACTACCAATACAATTAACGAGTTTTTGCTTTCTGGGAGATACAGATTTTCATGCAGTAGAATCGGCTAAACCCGGGCATGTCGGGGGTTCAGGTTATTCAAAATAATGAAAGTCCAGATCAAGTGAAATTACTTATACTGCAGTGCTAAGTGCAGGAGTGAAAATAGCTCAAACTGAGATATTACTCGTTAAAGTTTTGCATCTCTATGTATTTGATTCACCTGATTATTTTTCAGAAATTCTTTTAAAATATTTCCCATTCTCAAAAGACCATAAAACTTTGTATGTAGGTAAAATACATCACAAAGAACCACCTGGTGATAGTAATTCAATTTTGTTAAAGTGCAGATACGACTTCTGTGCTTAGCACGGCAGTATACATTGATCTAAGGGATATAAACAAGCTGCTGTACGCAGTAAAAATTGTATTTTGAATTCAGGATAATAAAATATAAAGCTGCATAAGAGAAAATTATGAGAAAAATTTAAATGCATGGCCTAAAAATGCATCATTGCTCTCACTGCAAATTTAAATCAACAGTTAAACCCCAATTTTTCTTTACCCCGAGTCAGCATTGTTCCCGCTTTTAACGTTTTTTTCAGCTGCTTCCTTCAGCAACTCTTTTCTATGTATTTTTGTATTTCACATAGTTTTCCCCAGTCCCTTGAGAAACGAAATATCTGGGTTTCATTGCACTTACACAGTATGTACACTGCACTGTCTAACATTTTTTCACGAGACCTCCGTCGTATCTGCGCACGCGCCAAGTCTCTTCTGACTTTCTCGAAATAGGGGGGAAATGCACCGAGGAAGTAGCAAGCGAACAAAACCTGAAGGCATCGGGAAGTGCGCATCTTAAACCTACCTCGCTTTTTTTCAAATGGAAGCGTTCGTGGCTGCCAGGCGCACAATACGCAAACAGACGGTACAGCTAAACGGCTGCCCTTATTAAGTGAAGTCCGAATAACGGGGCCTGAATTATTGAGGGTTTACTGTATTAAAAAAGAAAAAATAAAGAAAAAAACCATAATATAGAAATAAGAGTAATATTAGTTTTTAATAAAGAATATTGCTACGTTTACTATTTCCTAGTTTTCCGATGTTAGCAGCAAAAAATTAACTAATTTTATATCTTCCAACAGAATTTTTACACACACACAAAAAAAAAACAAAAGAACAAAAAAAAAAAAAAAAAAAAACGTCGCAATTCCATTAGAACAGAAAAAAAAGTGTTTCCAATTCAATTTTATGACATAAATTAATTTATTAAAAATGAATTCATTTTTTGTCGGGCGATTTATAAGAGGCAAAACGTAAAAAATGAATTTCACTTTAATAAATGAATATTTCAACGACGTTTCTAGAGTTAGAGTTCTTTCCGATTTCAGTGGCAACAAAGAGATGATCTGCTATTGGAAAACAATTTGCCCCACGTATTAGTATTCAAAAAGTGTCTGTTGAGATAAACTCTAAATTGAAAAACGATCTTAAGTGTCAATGTGAGAAAGCACTGAGTGATTTATGACGCATTTTTATCCAATCAATGCTGTATAATGAATAAATTTTGACAGATTTTATTGCTGTGTAATCTTTCTCATTTTTATTCTGTGAAAGTTCTAATTTTTTACCATGAATAAGTTCATCTGAAAGTTGAAATTAACAACGATTAGATTGCATCAACGATGTCTCAAGATAGGTATCTAGGGGGTAAGGGGGTGATTCCTCCCCCTTCACCCCACAAGCTTTGAATTACCTGTCTTTGCACGTAAATGGGCGTGGTGTTGGTATTTTCACGCTAAAATCTGAATCGAGTGCACTTTTTTTCTCATTGCAATTTGCCTCAGTGTTAAAGCTTTTTACCGTAAAATGATACTGTACAGTTTGATATTTCTTTCGAGTGAATTCGGACGCATTTGCGCATGTCTCAGGTCTCTATTGATTTTGTTAAAATCGGGGTGATGGTAATAAGAGATAGAGATAAGGAATTATAAACAGTTCACTGTGTGCGAAAATGAGTAAAAACCAATAAGCAACGTCTAAAAGCACAAACAAGTCAAATTAAAAATCGGCAAACATGTTTCAAAGGCATAAAGCCTCCTTCTTCAGTGCCAAGCAAGAAATGGAATATAAGGAGATTTTGCTTTGTTATTTTATTTTTCGTAGGGTTCCTTTATTTGACGTGTTGGTTTGAGCTGATGTTTTTATTTTCTTCTTCAATTTGTTTCTTTTCAATTCTAGAAAAATAAAATAATATCGGACTAAGCAGAAATGCCACCATGGTTCATTTTCTTAATTGGATGGTGTTATGCAAAAAGGAGTTAACCCACAGAAACCTGATTTTGAGATAATGGGCTTTAAAGTCAAAAAACTCTGGCAAAAAGCATGGCGCTCTATATCAATATACCAATGATATGTTACCATGAAATGCTGATAGGGCTTAAATATTTTTGCTTAATGTAGAAAGCAACATATTTTACCATCACAGTTGGATAACTCATTTTTTTATGTTTTGTGGGTTAACTCCTTTTTGCATAACACCATCCAATTAAGCTATAACCCTTTTTTGAAAGAGAACCGTTCAACTTTTTTAGGCCTTTCGAGGATGGACCGTAGAATAAAATGTTATGGTAAAAAGTACTGTCAACATTAGACGCTAGTACTTTTTAGCGTAACATTTGGAAAAACAATAAAACAGTGCGGTTTAATTTTATTTCAAAAAATAGTAAATTTCATCATAAACAAGCTGTGAAAGAAGTTTACGAAACACATTAAACTCATGCCTTTACATCATCTTTGGTCGAACAGTGTTGCACACAGCACTATTCTTAACTTCTAATGTTTTTAATAAAATCAATAGCGAATATTTTCTGAAAAATTATATATTCTTTTGATATGCTATAAATTATTTCCAACTTTATTAACATTTGGCCCCTTAATATTTTAACTTGCCAGGCACTTTCAAACTTTTAGTTAAAAAACTAATGGACATGATTATAAAACTTTTAAAACCTTCAACCCCTTTACTTTAGCCATTTCTAACCCCTTTACTTTAGCCAAAAATAGAACTTAACATCCACAACTGGGGATTCGTAATTTAAAAAGATATTCTTTTATTTTTTAGTTAAATAAGATCCTCTAATTTCCTGCAATATATTTTTAGCATAACATTTGGTAAGCTGATTTTCCTTCATATTACTTTAAAATGTAAAGATCTGGTTTTTGATATTAACCCATTTATGAGCAGTAGTCTAAAAACGGGACGCTTGTTAGTGACTGCATAAAAAAAAAACCTGTAATGGGTATATCATTTTAATAAAGCTGTTTTTCACAAGTTAAATAGCTCTTCTTGAGAAAACTGATTAGAGCCACTATTTGGACATCAGAGTTTATTTATTGATAACTATTTTCAGATAAATCAGTCAAGCAACGATCCAGCATGGATAGCCGCAAAAAGTAAATTTTTTGTGAACTTTTTTTTTATAAAATTAAACTAATTTAAAATGATTTGCTAAAAATTGATTACAGATGCCTTCTGTAATGTTACTTTGCAAAAGTAAAGTCAAGTATGGTCGTATTTTGCTAACATATCTGCAAAACATCCCATAAACAGGACATTAAATAACTTTATAAATATGGTAATGGCGAACTATTTCAAGCCTAAAATGTATTTAAAATATTCCCAGTAAGAGTTTTAAGCAATTAAAAATTTTAAAAAATGTAAAAAAAAACTTGGGTATAAATGGGTTAAGAACCTTTTAATAGATATTGGATGCATAAATTGACTATTTCCTCATTGTTAGTCGTAATCAATGTAGTAAGTACTTCTATAAAATCCTTTCAACAAAATTTTTAATGAGTCTCGAATTCAATCCAGTATTTACTAAATCACAGTTTAACAAAGTGCATTTGAATATTAATTACATTTTCACGGGATTCAGTTCAACTGCAAAACATGAAATGCCTCAGTGCGATATTTTTATTCAGCAGCTTGAGTTAACTCCACTGCTTGTGTTTGGTAACTCAAGAGTGTTGTGGGAATCAAAGTGCTTAACCTCTAAACAGCAAAAACAACTTTATAAAATGAGGTAATTTGTATCATGGCTAGAATTCAAGCAAAACTTAGGAAATGGTAAGTTGCGTAAAATGCTTTTTTAACCGACTTCAACAAAGGAGGAGGTTATCAATTCAAAGCGTATACTTTTTTTTGTTTGTTTGCACATAACATCTGATTTACTGAACCGATTTGGACGATTTTTTTAATCGATAGGAGATGATGTAACTTAGGTATCATGTACTCATATGACGATATTTGTTTACTAGAAAAAAAGTTATGGAAAACAATAAATTTCATGTCATTTCCCCATTAAATGATTAAATTTTTAATCCATTGTTGCAAAAATTTGTTACCTTGCAACAGCAATATTAATAGTAATCATGATGAAAATTTTGAACCAAGGCTTCTCTGGAGTAAGTATGAAATATTAAGAAGTAATCGAATTTAAGGCTACAGTGGACAAATAAAATTGATTTTTTTCAATTATTGATTTATATGTCTAAAACTTTGTGTGCTTGTATTATTTTATATTTACGACATCTAAAAGCATAAAAAACACAAATTAGTGCAAAAACAACGAATAATTTTTTTTCAAATTTCAAATTTAAATATTTTTTTAACAAAACTTCAAAATGTTCCAGGCGTCACAATTTTTTTTCAAACTTTGAATTTTCACTTAATTTCCAATCATTAGGCATGATGGCACAAAACAATGCATTATATACAATGTTTTATGAGATAGTTTATAAAAGATGGCTGAAAATAAAAATTTTCAGTTGAAAAAAATCACATAAATTTTCATTTTCAGCCATCTTTTATAAACTATCACATAAAACATTGCATGTAATGCATTGTTTTATGCAATCATGCCTAATGATTGGAAATTAAGTGGAAATTCAAAGTTTGAAAAAAAATTGCAACGCCTGGAACATTTTGAAATTTTGTTAAAAAAATATTTAAATTTGAAATTTGAAAAAAAGTATTCATTGTTTTTGCACTAATTTGTGTTTTTTATACTTTTAGATGTAGTAAATATACAATAATACAAGCACACAAAGTTTTAGATATATAAATCAATAATTGAAAAAATCAATTTTATTTGTCCACTGTAGCCTTAAAGCGATTTGTCCTAAATGATTAAATATGAAATTCATTGTTACAAAACGTGGTTGATATGAAACTGTTATAATAATGATAATAATAATTTTAAATGAAGGCTTAACTAAATCAAACATGAAACTCATTAGCGGGCAACGTATGTAGTATGTGTTAAAATCTTATGAACAACCAGAAACTAGAATTGCTTTGAAATATAAATTAGTTGAAAAGCCGTTGATATTTAAATGGCTTTGATTAAGCTAGTACACAAATTAATACCAGAGAATAACAAAGATTATTTTTTAGTGTCAATCGTTTAAAATTTTAGACGCGTTGATAGTTTCTTCCTTTTTTTTTTTCACAGTTTATTTTATGCAGCAACTTAAGAAAATTAGGTGAAGTTTCGTAATGGAAACATTACCTTATTTCATAAGTACACTTACACTAAAAAGAATAAAATAAAATAATTTTTTAAAAAAATAGAACCGACTTCAGTTGGAAATTGCTCTAAAAAGTAAAAAATAATTTTTTTTTTCTTCGAACACCATCGAAACTACTTTTAAACATAAGTTTTGAAGTCGGCGCAAAAACGATAGGTCAAATGATATTTAACCATATTTTGCCAACATTTTTCAGAGAAACCATTGAAAATTAAAAGCAAAATGTTTGTACCATTACACGAATGTGTGGTAATGCATGAAATGTATGCGAAAACTCTTAAAAGAACCTGGATCCATTAAAATTTATATAGTTGAATTGTAGTTGCGTATGATTCTATACATTGTTTTTGCGTCGACTTCAAAACTTATGTTTAAAAGTAGTTTCGATGATGTTCAAAGAAAAAAAAATATTTTTTACTTTTTAGAGCAATTTCCAACGGAAGTCGGTTCTATTTTTTTCCAAAATTATTTTATTTTAGTGACAAACTTTGGTGCTATTAGGAGATATAAAGGATTGATGGGATTATCTCATAAATGTTTTTACTTCCTTTTACGTAGTAAAGGAAGTATTGTGATCGCGAAAAAAAAAATCTGGTATGGACCCCACACTACTTCCTTTTACGTGTAAATTTCTTAGTAGTTGCCTTAAGTGTTAAAAAAGGTGCTTGGAGTGACCAAGGTAACAATTCAAATATTTACTCCCCTAATTTGCCACGAAACAATGCAAAAAATATTTTACAATGGTTAATTTTCTAAATATTGCTGATTTAAGACATTCAGTGAATTTTTCGCTAAATATCGCCAACAGCGCCAAGTTGAACCAAAATTCAAAAAATAATTTTTTCGCCAAATTTGTCGCCAACTTGGTGATATTTCCCCAAGTTGGCGTCCCCAAGTCAAAGACTTGGAGACCAAAAGCTTGCGATATATCGCCAAGTGGTCGCGCCAATTCATATCACTTGAGTCTGCATTGAAATTAACACTGATTTACCCCAAAAAAGGGGTAAAAAACCCCCTTGGGAACATTCGAATGCAACCACAAGGGGAGGTGCACAACTAGACCATCCTCAGAGTCTACATACCAAGCTAGAAGCTTCTACGGCATATAGTTTTTGAGTTATGCGACACACATCCGCACATACGTACATACCAGACGTCACGAGAAAACTAGTCGTAATTAACTCGGGAGTGGGTGAAAACGATGTTTTGGCTGTTGGTAGGTGCATATGCACGTGCTGACATGTCGAAAAAACTACTGCACATTCATTCGGGGGTGAGCAAAATCAAAATTTAGACTCAAATTTGAGTGATTTTTTTTTTTCGCGATCACAATACTTCCTTTACTACGTAAAAGAAAGTAAAAAGGTTATTATATTAATGGATTTTTCTTAGTGGGTAAAATAGGGTTCTATTCTTAGTTACCAAACATTTCTATGACTAAAGGGACATGCTACTGATGGAATTATCACCTTCATCCATAGTAAAACGTGAGTTTAAAAAATTGTCACATATCACCTTTCATCCAACTTGTCCCTTCATTTGTTTAATCCTTTTTATCTTACTGTTGGATGTAATATCTTACAAAAGTATGAATATTATTTAAGCTGCTTATTTTCGTAGTTAGTATATTCTTTTGCGAAATTTAGTAAATGTTTAAGTTTGTAGTGATGATACTAGAACAGTCGCTTGTTATTTATGAAGCATACAATAAGTGCAAGTATTTAAACTTTTCTTTACGTAAAATGTAGATAGCTTTGAAAGTAATTATTTTATACTTGTTGATTTTTTGTCCGTTAAACATAGATAAACTATAAGTGTAAAGTATATGTCTGTGCCCGTCATTTAGGGGGGGGGGGTAGGGGGGTCAATTGCTCCCTCTCTGGCTTTAAGAAATCAATGTATTTGCATATAAGATGGAGTGGTTTTTTGTTTTCCGATGAAATTGCATTGTGTTTGGACCCTTCCCCCCCCCTGGAAAATCTTGAAATGACGGCCCTGGTCTGTGCATCCATTAGCTCACAATTTTTAGGCATTGAAAAATGTGGTCATTGTAACGCCGAAACACGTGTCTGCAGTATCCATGCGTATTTGTGCTTTTTTAACGTTGTAATTATACTTTACATTTATTGCACAAAGGTATACACATCATATATAAACTAGTTTTATATTTTTTGTTAATCATCCAAAATTGAAAAACATGTCTATAAATGTAATTTAAATTTTATTTTGGGGCTTTTTTTTCAAACTTTCTTCTTAACTAAAGGAACTGACACTTCATACTAAAGATGAAAACCATGTTGAGATTACAGAAAAAGATAAACACATGAAAGCCATTTAACCCTTTCGGCTCCACCGGGACATATATGTCCCTTAGGCAATGACTCTACAAAATTGATCCAATAAGTTATTTAGTTTTTCATTGTATTTTCAGTCTCTTTTTCAATGCCACTGGGATAAATGTGTCCTGATAAAATGATTAGATAGAACAATAGGACACATGTCCTACCTAAAACTCCCCCAGATTCCTAGAAATTTTTCAATCAGAAAAAAATATTGGTACTGAAAGGGTTAAAACCTTTTTTAAATATTTTTCCAAGGTAACATACATTCATAGAAGCAGTTATTGACAAATTAAAAATTACATTCACGAGATAGCTTTAATTGAAGTAGTTAGTCTGAATATTTCATTTAATGATCCTGTCTTTCAGACGTTCAATTTTATTAAGTCAGAGCGTACTTTTCACACCTACTAAGTTCTCCGGAAACCGTACTTCATTGTTTTATTGAGTCACTCATTACGACACCAACACAGCTGACTGGCATCACACCTTTTGGTGCTCCAACAAATTCAATGCTTCTGATAAAATTAAATTACACAAGATCGTGTTTTCTGGTGCGAAATAGAAAGGGAGGAAGAGGGTGGTACAGACTTCTAAAGTATTCTCTTTTCGGCCGATATCTGACTTCAGGAATTCTATGTATGTGGTGAGGTTGTCATCGAATGGAACAATGCCTTTTAGAGTTAAATAGAACGAATTAAATTATGCTGGAGAAAGTTTATATATACTATCGGTTGCTTTTGGTTGAAATTTGAAAATTTTGCTTCGTGTTTCTCCTCATCTCTTTACTTTCAGTTAGATCCGTTGTCATTTTTTGAAGGATTAGCACATAGTGCGTTCAATAAATAAGTAACTGATTTTAAATGCAAAAAAGAGTAATTTAGTTTGAGATAAAAATGAACCTCTTGCAGCGATCTTTTTTTAGAAAACCAATACTTTCGGAAAATACATTTGATTCAAATAGTTCACAATATCATCATTCTAGAGCGAACTGAAAGCAGAACTAAATAACCATACTATCAATATAGCCGCCTTTTATATCAATAATATAGCACAGTCGCATAAAAAAAAACATACTCATTATTGTCTCCTTCGAAATAGTGCGCATGATATGCAGAAGTGATTGTCCATGTTTGTGAGAGTTTATATTTCGACCAGCAAAACCCTCAAAAATATTCCCCATAAACTAACATAACATAACATAAACTAACCCATTTTTCTTCGGTGATTTGTTCAAAGCATACGGCCCCAAAATACAGTTTTTGGCCGTGGCCCTTCCTCCGGATCCACGCTTGATGCAAGGACCCAACTGCCTCAAAGCAACAATAGGGTTTGCATCCTACTGTTATTCCTGGAATTAAATGTTTTATTGTTGATCCGAGGCAACATCAGCATAAAGGTGCTGATAAATTTAAAGGGGTTTTTGTAATACCTGCCGTTAGTACTTTCCAAAAGATTTACAATATTTGTACTTATAATAATCGTGTCTATGTTTCCGACATGTTTATATTTTTTTGAAATTAAAAGATACATAAAAGTTTAGTACAGATTCCAGTAGCGATTAGCATCGTTTTTTTTAAATCCCATATACTGTTTATTTTAAAGGTTTTTAATAGTAACGAGATAAAGGAGCTTGTGGCCCCGTGTATTTATATAAAACAGCTACAATATTTTGTGTTCCTATTTTCTTTGAAAATTTAAAATTATAAAAAATGAAAACTAGAAGAGTATTATGAGAACAAGAAAAAATTGTGATCATATTTTCAGTTCAGTTAATGATGCGCAGTTGAAAAAATTTCTGAAGACTGCAAAATTTTTCATGTAGGCAGTACGTGGAGCAAAAAGTGTTTTGTATTTATGAATCCAAGTCTTTTCCTAAAAAATACCAAATTTTTCTTTATACCGTGACAACTTAATTGCATTTAATGAAAACTAAACCCTTGGCAAGTACCTTGCAAAAATTACTGAAGGCAAACGAAGTAGAATGAGAGAGAACATAGCCGGCAGGCCGGGGGTGGGGGTTCAATTTAACTTTAAATACTCCAAGCTAAATTATTTAATGAGTTGCCTTACCCTATCATAATATTAAATAAAGATAAATCAGTGAAATAATTCAAAAGGTCAGCATTTCTGAATACCATTGACTATTTAAATTCTGTGATAGCTCATTTTAACGCCTTATGTGGGAAACCGGTTTCAATTTAGGTTTAATTCATCACCCTAGGATCTGTAAAACCTTCGTTTATTGACAAAATCCATTAAAAATAACGTACTAATTGTAAAATTGTCATTTTTCTACATTACATTCACAAGTGTCAATAAAACTCCCAATTACCGTGCATTCTCTAGCAAACCAATTGCCTTCATTTATTGTCCCAGAAGGACACATTTGGTTATGCATTCACCACAATCTAAATGTACCCAGAAAGGCGTACTTGCAGACATTGTTTTACGCCAATGATCAGCTGAAGCACGAGCTACGTTATTCACCAACTACATTTACAGCTTAATTAATATTCCAGCCCTGGAACCATCCATAAAGTTATTGTAAGTACAAGACGCTTCATTTTAATGTGAGAGCTTGGTTGTCGAGTTTTGCCGAGCAGTTTTAAGTGCCATCCTTCGTAATAAACGTTATAACATTACCTCAGGTTACATCGTGTATTGCCTCTTGTACGTACTAGTGTAATATTGCCTAAGTACTCGAGCATCGCAAGGGACTCTGGAATATCTGACGTTCTTGGGCACGTAGTTGTGTGGGTTTTGAGCAATTTTAGAGATTCAGAGGCCTAAGTTATGATGCAGTTATTACCTAAGCTATGTTTATGGCCATACTTATTCCAGACCGTTTCCTGACGTTGCAAAAAAACATGTAGCATAAGTGATGCGTCCTATATGGATCTGTACGTAAATTTAGTATTGCTAACAAACACAGAAAATACTTTCTTGGCTATTTAATCTTCCCACACTTGGAAAAACGCAATGAAAATGGCGTAATTTCAAAGTGTAACAAAACAGATTTGTTTTTTAGAACAAAAATACACTAATTAACCAAATAATCTGTCAAAATTATTATGAAACATTCTTATGCATGAAATCAAAGTTATTTTGTTGTTATCCAAAGTTATATTTAAAATTAATGAAAATAGTTACTTAAAGCAATTTAAACCTACTGTAGCTTTAAAAAGCTATAAATTTAAAAGCAAAATTAAGCGAGAAAAAAAAGCTTCGAATTTCAACATTTCCTCATTTGATAGTATGTAATTAAAACGCGTTTCTTCAAGCATCTTAGAAACTAATTTTTTGCACATACTACTCTATCTTTGGTAGCGTTTTTCTATAGTAATTACAGGCTCGAAAATTTACCATTACTCTATAATAAAAACAAAACGCACTTTAAATTCAATGATACGCTATCTTACATATTGAAGATTTACATACCTTCCTAAAAGTCTTTGTGGACGTTAATAACACATTGTAATAAAATGCATAAAGTATAATTGATAACATTATATACATCCGAGAAACTTAAATGTTGAATCTGCAAATGTTAATTAAAGCTCATTTTTAAAGTCTTAAAAGTTTCCTTAAACAAAATCTAACCCCTTTCAAAGATCTAAAAGAAAGGCAGTGATCCATTACGTAGTGAAATACTGTAGTATCTTCTTACAGTTTAATTTACTTAGCACCGAACAGTCATTATGCCTCAAGAGGCAACATAATGGCTGAAGTCTTTATCCGACTCCACGCATGGTTTGATGTAATTGTTAGAATTAAATTGTAAGGAAATGAAACATATTTTTTTTCTAACTTTGGAATTCAAAGGAGTTTCTGTTAACATTCCCAGGAGTCTTGTATGCAGAAGATTTTCCTTCTTATTTGTGACTTTGAAATGAAACGAAGCATGTGATTTGTGTAAATAAACATAGAAGATACTTTCTTTGAATTTTCGAAGTCTATTATTATGGTAATAGCACAGCATTAGAATCAATGCTTTTGAAACGTAAGGGCTTGTTTTTCCTGACATAGAGATATTAACCCATTAATGCTTAGCGTCCCTTTTAGGGACGGTCCAAAAAAGGGTCTGATTTTTCACCTAATGAATATTTCAACCAAATAATAGTGCTCAATCAGTACCTTGGTATTGTTTCAATTCGTTATTAACAGATTGCAGCACATAACTAGTGTAAAGTGTGTTAGGTAGCAGTTTTAATATGATCTTTATCAAAAACCACATCGTTTACAATCTCAAGAAAAAAATCTAAGTTTTAAAAGTTATTCCAAGCTTTCCAGTTTATGTTAATTGCTGATTTTATTTCTTCTTATAAAATGTCTTTTTAAATATTATATCGTAGGCAGAAAAAAAGTTTAGTAAAAAAAGTATGTACTCTCTAGGGTCTGTCGTAACTTTTAAAGGACGATTTTTCTTTCCTTAATAAAATAATTATTTTTTACATAATATTTTTTTTATTATTTTTCCTGTCCATTAAACACTGTTTGTAACCAGTATACAAAATATCTTTGGAATAAAAAAGTCAGGCATTAATGGGTTAAGTACGGTATAATCCTCATACAAAGAGTGCTGTTCATTGCAAAAACATAGCTGTAGCGAAAAACATTAATTCCGTAACCGATGCAATTATAGTTAGTTTTTCCACAGGTGTATTTTAACCCTTTGCACTCGAGGCCTTTTTCGCTTGCGCGAACCAGCAACTCGAGACGATTTCGGCCAAATTCGGCGAACACATTACAAGTAATTGAAAAACATTTATAAGCAAACAAACATATATAAATAATAAAATTTCACTAGTTTATTTATATGTCGAAAACAAGAAATTTTATTACGTATTACAAAATTTTAATAAATCTTACACTTAGTAATTAGTTTTGGTGTGATATTTTGTAAAACAATATCCAAGATGCATCCTAGGTTTGTCAGGACACGCATCACAGTAATACGAAATTTCTCGCCTGCCTCCAGGCGTGTTGCGGTCAGAACAGACCTTACAGTCCCTTTTTGGCCCTTTTAGAATTACGTGGAGCATCCCGTTTAATCGGATTTCATCGAAATGCGACGTAGTTGTTGAACTGCTTGCACCTTCCACAGTTTCACTTTCAACATCACTCTCAGCTTCACTGTCGCTCTAATTCTAATTTTCCGTCGTCTTACACCTCTTACTGTATCACTGTCTTCGTTTCGCGGCGTAATCCGTCGGAAATCGATGTAAGTTCATCATCCAAAGCAGCAAAATCGAATTCGTCCGAACTCGAGCTGATCTGATCTTTCTCCATATTTTTAGGGTTCAAATACTTTTCTGAAACTAATTACTGCCAAGACTATTTCAAGCGAATGCTACGCTGATACTAACTGAATTGAGCTAAGATTTGGCTACAATGTAAGCAGATCCTAGTCTACGAAAGTACTTCCGAGAAAACTATCTTATCGCATATTGTAAATAAGGAGATCCAGTTACAAAAGACCATAGCGTCGTAGCAGCGTAGTTCGATTTAAAGTTTTAAAACACTCGGGCGCTGCAGCAGCGCCGATCGAGTTGCCACTTCGAATCGGCCGGGCGCCGTATCGGCGCCGCTCGAGTGCAAAGGGTTAATTGGAATATACAGTTGAAACAATTACAGTGGAGCAATCAATTAGTATAAAATTGGTCTTAATCATCTCTAACACAATTGATCATGGTTGCAATACCTCACATGCTCTGTTATACTATCCAGGGACTGCAGTTTGTTCCTTATTAGGACTCATCAGTCTGGGTTAATCAATAACCATGCTGCAGGCCGAATAATCTTAAAGAAGCTAAGAATGCCAAACAAACTGGTAGCTAATCTAAAATGATCACGCGAGGGAAAGACCGCAGCATTGGTTCGTTGCAACTTGTAAATTGAAGGAAATGCTTATACAGTGAACTCTCACTTATACACCGCCTCATTTATGTGCCTTTTTCACTTATACGACGATTTTCAGTGGTCCCGGAATATTTCATAGTAAAATAATGATAATTTCATTCGTTTATACGTCGCTCTAATGATAAATATTTCACTTATGCGCCGAATTTTTCGTAAAATGCTAACAATTGAACTAATTTTTCTAAAAAATGAGCATGTTTCTTCGTTTTCTTCTTTAATCTTTCGCTTTTATTGCTCACAGAAGGCATTTTTTTCCACATGAACTAGAGTTCGGAGAAGGATAATTATGTATTATGAATCGTTTGAAAGGGGCAAGTTTGTGACTAGGTATGCTACAATTTTTGTTTTATCCTTATCATTGTAGTTAGGTTACAGTAGTTGCCAAACCGTAGTAATGTGACCATTTTCTATAGAAACATTCTTATTCATGCTCTCATTAGAACTTATATAGCATTTTAGACTTTTAAATAGGCTTGTTCACTTATGCGTCTCTCTCACTTATGCGCCTTTTTCTGTTGGTCCCTTGGGCCGGCGTATAAGTGAGAGTTCACTGTAAGTCTTGCATACGATTTCTTATATTCTGACTCGTTGCCCTACAAGTATTACTTTACAGTACTTGCAACAGCTCATAATGTGTCCAAAAATTTGATTTATACTACATAAGAGAAAGCAACTTCGAAAATTTCTCCGAATAGGCAAAGTCAAATAAAAATGAGTGACCGAGAAAATATCATCTTAAAATCAATACAAAAATTTGCCGATTGTTGCTGTTAGAGGAAACAAGATTCCAAATTCATAATAACCAATTTACTAGATTGTTATTCGTTAAATTTGTATGGATAATATTTAATATGTAATTTTATACCGCAAATGTTCTGCAACTACAGTTAATTGCATGATCAATAATATACATAGCATTCATAAGTCAGAAACCAATTATTTTCAATTTTTTGCTTTACTTTAACATTTATTATTTCAGTTTCTCACTTAATTTTCAGTTTTGTTCAAGATATCTTCAATTACGAAAATGCTTTTATGGGTTTTTTTAATAATAAAGTAGCTTCTGCGTATTTCAGAGCAATTATTTACTTGTTTTGTTTACTTGATTGATAATTGTGATTTTCTTGAGGTTTTACTTTCTTTAACATAAAAAAAAAAAAAATCAAGCAGCAAAATTGTCTTATTGAATTATTTCTGTAAAGTAGTTCGATGCTGCATCGAAATAGAACAAAAATATGTTTTGAAGAAACATTTTACAATTTATATCTTCCGTATTTGCCATAAATTTGTTCGTCCATATATTTTAGAAGAATGTCTTAAAGGTGTAAAACAACTTATCCTGCTTCAGTAGCGGTTGGCCGATTTAATTGGTGAAACAAGGCAGAATAGAAAGGGTGGAGGTCTCATTTCCACCTTCACTTCCGGCCTTTTGTGTTGATTAATAATCTAAGTAATTAAAGTATTAATTAATTATGGAACATGCCTTCAAACGCCCTGGCCTTGCCCTTTTTGAGTGCAAACAAATCGAACATATATCACTTTCAAAACTAGGAGCGCCCTTAATTGGTAAGCCTTTTTTTATGTTAGTCATATTTTTAAACTAAATGTATGCTTTGCAAAATTTAAGGTTTAAGCCATTAGAAAAGAAATTTATTGAGTGAAAACGCAGATTTTATAAATAAAGTGCATTCTATTTCTGTCCTAAGCATTTTGGCACATTTATTTGGTGTTTATTTTGGCAATAGGCTGTATAGTAAAATTTAAGGATAATATGTCATTCTACACGTATTTACATATGTTGCAATGATTTAAGGTTACTCAATTTTTAAACATTTGGTATTTAATGCCAAGCTAGAGAGGCGGGCGTTTACGAAAACCTTGTACATCAGTTGATTCCCATTATTAGAACAGAGCCTGACGGTTTTACTAACGAAATTTTTTGAACAATATTTATATGACTTTGGTTATGTTATCAGAACTGTCATTAAAACAGCAGTGTTACTGATAAATATTATCAAAAGAAACTGAGTACCTCACCAATAACATAAAAGTCCCAGTAAACTTTTGAGTGCTGTAATGTAAAATATATTGCACGTTCAATATAGTAGATAGTCGCTGGAAAAACGTGACTACTTGGATAATGGATTGCGAGGCAAAAACAAAGGTCTGTGTGGCAAAATTATGAAGTAACTGTGATAAAGTTATCCGTAACTGACATAAAAGTATCGGTTAAAGTCAATAAAAATAAATGAAAATGTAAAACATATCTATACTCGACTGCAACCTTTCTTGACAAAACATCGTGACGTCAGCGTGACGTTTGCGTGACGTTAGCCTATGAAAAACGAGCTAGATAAAACATCACAGCCTACTTGGCGAATTAGAGGAGATCGCTAACTGCTTGTGAGCTCTTATTGACTTCTCCCGTAGTGACGTTGAGTGTCAAGTTGCTTTCTAGTATAGTGATCTAATGTTAGTAATCCGTACATGGTAGTAATATATGATAGTTAAATAATTGATGTAGGTATGACGATGTTGCACAGCTAATGGGAAAAATTCGCCGAATGCGCAGCATATTTGCTAAAATATGATGATTGCAAAACAGGCTGACTGAGAGTTGAAGGATTTGAGGATGAAGGGGCTATGTTACATTTTAGAAAAATGAACACTCTGTTCATTGGTAAGCAATGGATACAGGTAAGCAAATAAAACTTGGTGCATCAAAAAGTAGATGCCATTGACCAATTTCATACTCCCACTAACGACAAAACTAGAGAACAAAAAAACCTGTAAAAATACTGTACTCTAACAATAAAACTGTGAGATTTAATTACTCGCAATTTCGGCTTTGTCACATAACCCCTTGATCTCCAAAGCCATTCAGTTGTGAGTGTAAGGCAGTGACATCAGTATATATGATAAAGGTCTAGTGATATAAAATTCAGTGATAGAATGTCCAGCGATAGTTAAATCATTGGCTTTTCCCGGTTATAAAGTTTTTTTCCCCGATAAAAATTAAGTGCATTTTAAGGCAATATGTTCAATCTATACAGCCCAAACCACTCCGAGACTTATTCCTTAATATGGCAATAAAATACATCTAATGGCGATATATATTCTTAATAAAGAATAATTATTGCTGAATAAAAAAAAGGTTTTACTGAATGTGTTGTAATATACTGGATTCTTAAAGCCGTAGCAGAATATTCTTCATTATTTGCCTCTTACCCGATATAATCACTTTCAATTCTGCTGTAAATTGCCTCATTGTGCACGTATAAAGTCTATTAGGGCAATAAATCTAAATTGTGCATGATATATTTTAGGGGAATTTCCACTTTTTCCTTTTCACTATTTTCTTCTGAGTTTCCTACTTAAAAAATAGATAAAAGTCCGCTAACGTGTTTTATGACACGTGAAAACGGGTCTTAACGTTCTATAAAAGAATAATTGTAAATTAATTTCTTCTTTTAAAAAGATGCGTCTTGCAGCATTTTTTTGCATTGTATTCTGCGTAAGAGTTATGTATTCATTTGTCTGATGGGACAAGACATTATCTCTGGGCAAAATTTTCAATACAATTTCATTTAAATGACAGTGTAAATTTCATGGCACAAAGAAAATTTTAATCAGATAAGTATTTATTTATAAAAGTAACATGACATCAATTAAATCCAAGTCCTTGGATTTAATTAACTTTTAAAATAAATTAACATTATTAAATGTAATATATCGTCTTACTAATATGTTTGTGTTTTTTTCGTACAACAGTTGCAAATTAGCTTTCGTATGCTTTATATACATACACGCACACACACACACACTGTGTGTTTGCGTGATATATATATGAGATCAGTTTGTGGCAGCTGGCATCCTTAAATATTTTGTCAGTAGTGCGAAATATGTATTAATACACATCCATAAAGAGTCCGAAAACTGTGCTGAGGTTTTTTTTTTTCTACTTTTAGACACAAAAGAAAACCCTAATAGTAGCATTTTGAAATTCTCGCAATTGTTGCTTGCAAACTGAAATGTCTCATCACTTCAAACACCAAATCTGAAATAATGTAAACCTAAATGTTAACAACTTAACCTCCACTTTAGACGATATCCATTTCAACCGACACCGTTCGATACAATGGAATTGTTGGCAGCAAGCCACGCGCGGACGATAACAATTGTCCTTCTAACAGTTACAGTGAAGCTGGCACCTCATTTATGCCATGTGACTATGCTCATTATTTGCTCTGAGCCTATCGTTAATGCCCATTATAGTTGCTGCCAGATGAAACGGTTCATTCACGAGCTAATGCAATCGTAATATTACACGAGTGTGGACATTATTTTAAATATGGTATATCTGCATATTAAGATATAATATTTAAAGACATAAGAGACAAAAATAAAATTGTGTGTAAAAGTAAAAGATAATATTCCACGTCTGTCGAGGTTACAAAAACCTTTTCGTTTTTCTTCAAATGAAAGATTATGAATGAAAAATTATTCAACAAAAGTTTGTCAGATGTCTTTTCATTCAAAAGCTCACTTGTTTTGCATTAAAAGGGGGATTTCTTGTAACCTCGAAACCCGTCTCGGCAGCTTCTTGCATATTTTGACTATACAACGTTGTAATATTCGTTTTAATAAGGAAATGTACCTGCAATAAGTACCGGTAAAGGGGCCGCAAAGGGGGGGGGGGGTCGAGCACCCCTCTAGATATTGGAATAGTCTTTTTTTAAGTTAAGTGTACACATCATCTATACTTATTAATATAAAGCTGTAGAGTTTGTTTTCTTGAACGCGTTAATTTCAAGAACTACTGGTTCGATATGAAAAATTATTTTTGTGTTAAATAGTCCATTTATCCATGAAGGCTTTAGGCTATAGGAGTTATTGTTGTAACTAAAAATAATAATGTAAAAAATAATAAACTCTACGAAAAGAATTAGATTCCTCTCTTCTCGAGAGATGTCGCTCATAGAGATTATTGCTAAGCTTTTGCAACTGTGGAGACGCCCTCTACATTCAATGGTTGACAATCAAGCAGTTGCTCTTGCATTTTTATGTGGATTAGTTTCCACTCTTCTTGAGAGATGTCGTTCGTTAAAGTTATTTTTTAGCAACTGTGTAGAGAGAGCTGGTTGACAATTTCTCTAGCCTCGAGAGTCTTGCCTCTTGCCACATGGCTCAGATCACAAAATGGTTTTCGTGTTTTTCTTTGATATTCAGGTATACAGGGTGTCCACTCCAATCGTGGACCAATAGCTAATTTCTAAACCGTTAGAGATAAGCATATAGTTTATTTGGGAAAAAATCTCCAAATTATGAAAGGAATTTTGGGTTTATTCAATGTTTTTCAAAAAATCAAATTTTGAAAGAGTTACGAAATTTAAATTTTTATACAGCCCCCCAGTCCTATCAATCATATTTAGTAAAACATTCTTGACACTGTAACGTTTAAAACTAAAAAAAAATCACTGTTCTACGACAAAAATTGACCGAGTTATGACGTTTTGAAAAATCAAGATTTTGAAGGATTTTGCATACGGTCCCTTAAGAGATCTCTCGATGACGTCATGAAATAATGCAAAATCTTGATTTTTCAAAACGTCATAACTCGGTCAATTTTTGTGGTAGAATAGTGATTTTTTTTTAGTTTTAAACGTTACACTGGCAAGAATGTTTTACTGAATATGATTGATAGGACTGGGGGGCTGTATAAAAATTTAAATTTCGTAACTCTTTCAAAATTTGATTTTTTGAAAAACATTGAATGAACCCAAAATTCCTTTCATAATTTGGAGATTTTTTTCCAAATAAACTATATGCTTATCTCTAACGGTTTAGAAATTAGCTATTGGTCCACGATTGGAGTGGACACCCTGTATAATTTGTTTTGTAGGATTTTTCTATTAACTTTTGTCTTCCTTATTTTTGCATTGTTAGTATTTGTTCTTCATTTATGGTTGTTCTTTGTAACTTTATATAAGGTATTGTTTTCTTATTCTTTTGACTTTTTTTTCTTATGTAATAGGTAGGTAAGTAGGTTTCAAATTAGTCAAACCCTTTTATTATTTTTTTATTTATTTTTTTAATGAATAAAGATAGTTACTAATCTAAGTAAATAGTACGATTCGTCATATTTTTGTAACGTTTTTACTATTTTGTATCATTGGTACTAAACACATAATTTAATTGCATAGTATTTTTATATTGGGTAGTGTTTAATTATTCTTTTAACGTTTTTTCCTTATGTAGCACATATATACGTTGGCTTCAAATGAGTCTAACTTTTTTTTAATAGTTGCATATAGTTACTAATCTAAATAAATAATTTGATTTGTCATGGTTTAGTAAAACATGGGTACTTATCTAAACACATAATAAAAGTGCGTGGTATTTTTATATTGGGTATTGTGTTGCATAGTACATTTATACAGAGGTAGCCCGTGCAACGCCGGGTCACGCAGCTAGTTTGAAATATTCTTATCTGAACATATTCGCAATTCAAATTAACTCAAGGAGGTGCTGCCATGGATAAATAGTGGCCGAAAGAGGTAAAAGCAATACCGACCAGCTTATGAGGGATAGGATCTAATTTAACATTTTTCTGACCTGGGAAAAATTGAAGTATTTTACTTCGTTGGCTAATTTCATAAATCGCTACAACTTTGCAGAATAACTTGCGGTTTAATGAATGATTTGGCGAAACCTTCTCACTAAAAATGTTATTTGAATCTGCATTAATTTTTCGTTTAAAAACTTAATGTACTTTAGTTAATTTTCCACCTGACTTCCAAGGAACACAAAAATATAATTTTTTTAAATGGAAAAGTTTCTGTCTGATGTGTAAAAAAAAAAACTTCGATTTTTACTTCCTTTTATCACTTTATAAACATAAAATAATATTTGTTTTGCTTCAAGTAAAATTTCGGAGACTTAAAGGGTGAATATCAGGAAAAGTGCCAATTTGACCATGGAAATTTTCAATTCTTAAAGATACTCAGAAAATAAAATTAATAGGGTATTTCAAATACACATTAGTAACAATTTTTTTTATAAATTAGGGGCATGGTCAAGGTGAACATTTACCCCTATTTTAGGGGGGGGGGGGTTGTCGTTGAGCGTTACCGACAGGATGAGAATGCTACCGATCTGACAAATATTACAGATTCTACACACTTCTAGTGCACAAAAGTAAACACATTCACTCACTACCTTTTATGTTTAAAAAGAAAATAATTCTTACTTAGAATATAATAACACTTACACAGCCTAAACGCTTTTTTGTATCATAAATAAAATAAGAGACCAATTAAAAGTTAGTTAAAAATTAAATTAGGGCGACAAAGTTTTTTTCAAACAGCTAAATAGGTTAATAGTTAAAAACTCAAATTAAAATAAAATTCTTTTCCAATCTTAAAAAAATGAACTTAATCCAAAACAAAGTTTGGCCGGGGGGGGGGGGGGGTTGCACTAAACTGTTCGTAAGTTTTCCATTTTAAAACAAAATTATATTTTTAGGTGCAGTAGTTACGAACGAAAGTCTGAATATTGATGTAATAGAAAAGAGGGTGAAAACGGCAATAATTTTGTTTAAAAACTCAAATTTTTCGGAAAAATTAATGTTTTTGAAGCATTAAAAAAAAACAAATAAACTGCTTCCAATAATGGAAAATTTGGCGATGCACTTGAAATTATCTTTATTGTTCTTTAAAACTCAACACAAAACACGAAGAAAGAATTGCGAAAAAACATCGGTATGCACGCATCCGTTTCGTAACAAATATCTTCTACTTCGGCGCTGCCGACATGACAAATTTCCCGCAATATGATAACTGAACATCCCTGATTAAAGATTCGAAAATAAAAACGCCTTATTATGCCCTTGACGGTAGGTTTCTTTTCCATTATGCAAAAATAGATTGAAAAATTAATTTATTTTGTGTCTTAATTTCCGCTGCCGACATGACACTTCATTTGGTAGAAACAGAAAAGTCAAGATTGAAAAAATCTTACCCGTAATTCAATGCAGCCGAAGTGAAAATTTTCTATCGGAACTGAAATATCACATATTAGAGCTTCACCCAGCGTAATTTTTGGCGCCAAAAAATGTTTTGTCTAGATTTTATCATTCCGGAAGTTGGCTCCCTCCTCAAGTTATGAAAACTTGTGACAAGCTGAAATTGCTTTTTTTTTTATCGATCTAAATTTATTTTATCTTTAACACAAGAGTTAATCGTCATAGATGAACATAAAACACGTAATTTCTTTTTGTATTTGTTTCTTCTGCGATGTTTTATAATTCACAGGATTTTTTTGAACTTTGCGATTCGAATGTGTGACGCGCTGCCGACATGACATTGAGGCAATAAAAAGAGTTCTATTGTCACAAATTAAAGCAAAACCTGGAAATTTTGTCATGGATTGTATGTGCGACGCAGTTTACTGTATGAGAAAAGAAAAATCTTTGGTATTTATTTGGAAGTGCTCGAGAAATTCATTTGTGACTTAAATTAGCACTTTTCCTGATATTCACCCTAAACATGTTTTTAACTCCCCCTCCACTTGAAATTTGCTCATACGACGCCTAGAACTTTCTTTAGGAAGGCATTTCATAATTTGAAATAAATATTTCAGAGACATTTTTATAAATACATCAACAAATGCATAATTTTTTTTATATATGAGACTGTTCAGTTAAAAGGGCAAAAAAAATAAAAAATATTATTTGTGTAAAATGTTAAGAAATAAAATTGCAACTTGAGTTTCTCAATAGGTCTATTTTAGCGTGCTAGAGGTTTCAAGAGCTGAAAATGAATAAATTAAGCTCCTACGGTTTTCATCTCAAAATAAGAGTGTGAATAGATTAACATAGTATTTCTTGAAATGGGAAATAAAGTGATTTATCTACTAAACAAATAGAGTAAGTTTCATATCCGAATAAAACCAATGTTTTTTTTATACAAAAGATTCTACATGAGTTAAATTAGGATTATCAATTCTTCCCATACAAGCGAAATTGGTTCACAAAAGAATCAGGCGTTTTATATACAGTTTAGTGAATAGATGTAGCTTAGTAAATTTATCGTCTTCTTATGACCAAGTCTATTTGTTTAATTTCACACATCTACCCAAATAGATGAAGCAATAAGTTATGAGCAATGTAAATGTAACTTTTCAAAAAGGACGTTCATTATATTCTTCTCGTCTAATAAAGAGAAAACAAGCCCTTTTAGAATATAAACTAATTTTTAGAAATGTTTATTAATTTTATTTTTGTATAATTGAGATTTTCGTGTATTTTCTTTCGCAATAAATAAATGAATATTCAAATGAAATAAGAACGGGTAGAAGTCTAATCTTTTTAAAATAAATAAAAATTTAACGGGTCAACAAGATATTGGATGGAAACTGAAAGAAACCAATGATTTACACTGGAATATAGGGGAACACATTAAAAAAATCCACTAAATCCACGTCATAAAAGTTCACAAATATTGCGCCAACGTGTTTTAAAGTAACAAAAAACCTGAAATCAATATGTATCTGCTTTTAAAATACTAAATTTTCATTGTTTATTGATTTAGCACAAGATGTAAATCTTACTTGCTTCGTTTAAAACCTTACTTACTATTCTTATTGATAATTTTGTAAATATCTGTCAAGCTTTTAAAATAATTGATTTTAGCAAATTTTGAAATTATTCAAGAATAAATTCAACTTGTAAATAAATAGTTGGAATCAAAAGGTATTCAGCTCTAATGTTATTCTTAATTAAGCAGCATTTTCGCAACACTAATGGCAATTGTTTGCGCTAAGCAGGCCATTTAAGCTTGTTGCCAATTACATTAAAGTGAAATAAGATTACTGAGTATTAAATGAAAGAAACTTGCAGTTTAGAAACGAACAGTTCGAACTTGCAAATAAAATTTTAATTTTGTCTTTTATTGTCTATTTTCTTGAAGAAGTAAGGCATGTTGAGGAAATATATAGTAAGAATTTTTTATGCGAAATTTTATTCACGTTGAATACAGTTTGACAAATGATAAATGTTACTACTTTACCAGTAAATATAATTTTAATGCGTTATTAGATTCGCCTTTCAATACCTTAAATGCTGATGCAATAATGTGATTAAAAAATAGTACTTAATCTAAATGAAGGGCCAGTGGAAAAAAAGATGAAAGTTACTTTTTTGTCGATTTTGAGAAAATAGTGCTATCTAGGGGCTATGAAGGAGCAATATCATTTGGTAGAACAACAAGGGGGAAAAAGATGAGAATCAACCGAAATGTGCATGAAGACTATTAACTACAAAATGAGTTAATAGAAATAAAACTGTTTTTCATTTTTCTCAAAATCACTTTTTCGTCACTTTCATCTTTTTTTTCCCCTGGTCCTTCAAATGAATGTCGGCAGAATCTTCTAATTTAAAATCTAGAAATAGAAATATCGTCCTCTCAGAAAACCAGGGAAATGCCGAAAGTTGGGAACAAAAGCACTTTTTTACTTAACGACACGGTAACGGCAAAATTGGCCGTATAATACTACAACCATAAGCCCGATATCGTGTCATCCATTACATTGCTTTTCGGCCGATATCGTTTCGTATGCCATTATTCTCCTTCCAAAACAACCAACGGATGAGTGAATGTCGGACCAATCCAAAAGGTATGACGGGTGATATCCGATAAGACTGGTCCGATTAACGACATTGTTTGGACGGATACGACACAATCGTTCTTGAACCGGAAGGTGGAAAAGCGCATAGCATATGTTGCGTTTTGCTTGGGCCGATATCGGATAACAAGTATCGTTGTATGGTTTAACTTTGTCGTATCATTAAGTGGACAAGCCCTCTAAGAGTAAGATATCCAACTATTGATTTGAGGCAATGGTCTGTTTGGATCCCTTAACTTATAATGTTTAGTATCAGGCATTTATATAAGAGTAGCTTGCTTACCCCGAAACAAGTGTCGGACGTGTTTTCGCAACTTTTGCTTCAATCACATTCACTTTTCAATTAAAATTCTGAAACAATATTTCACCATTTTATTTTCTTAGTTTGTAAATTATTCGCATTTTCTATACAATAATGTTTTTGTAACTTATTAATCGTAATTCACACGCATGTTTTAAAAGCTTATTTCGGAAAAAAGTCTCCCTTTGTGTCTACTTAATCATATCTCAGAAAAAAGGAATAAGGAAGCAATTGAAAGAGTAATAAAACATTTCTTGCAGTGCAAAAGTCATTCGCCCTCGTGCGTTCTCGTTATCAAAATATGTCTGTTGACTAAAACATCTTAATATACTATTATAAATGCGAAATTTTGGATGTTTGGATGTTTGTTCCTCTTTAACGCAAAAACTACTGAATGGATTTTAATGAAACTTTTACTATAATGTAACTTATACATCAGAATAACACATAGGCTCTAATTTCTAACGATATTCGAAAAAGTTTGATTGGTAGCGCTTTTTTCATTCCAATTTAAGGTACATTTTTCGCATAAATCCGCGAAGGCTTCGAGCAAAGTAATTCAGTATTTAGTGCATCATCTCAACTCCCTGTCGATGGCTAGAATTGCGTATATCATTTCCGCTTTTTTGCATTAAATGTTCAAGGCAAATCAAAAAGTATTTTTTTTTTCAGCTTCATGGTTAATTAGGTTAATATAAAGGTTTTTACATAGACATTGGAAATAGATTGTTCACGGCGTCAATTATTTTCTCGAATTTTGTAAATATGTGTTTTAGAGTATCGGTAACGTAACCGCTAGAAGAGATTGGCAACTAATAAATTGATTAGGTTCATTATTTTCGAATTTGATGGAGCTTTAAATACAACTTAACGGTATTTCTTAAATTTGTTTGCTTTGATTGGTCACTTTCTCTGGTACTTATAATAGGGCAGTTCCTTAGTATCCGATTGAACAGGAATTTTGCCAAATTTGCTGCAAGATTTTAATAACTGAGATTCTCGGCGATTTTTTCAACTGACGCCTATTTTTGTGCCGAAGACTACGTAATAATACTTTACTTTTTACACGACGTAACCAAAATAAACCGATTATTGTCTGATATTTATCGACTGCAGCAAAATATCAATCATCGATATAATACTCCCACATTTGAAAAGTTCAGTTTTTTTTCCTTTGTTTTCCGATTCCGAATGTATCCATTAAAAACCTTTTTAAAATTATGTTAAAAAATAAAGTAATCCACATACTAAATTAATAAAACCCTTAAACAAGACTAAAATTACCACTAATTTGCATTTTTGCATAAATAACTGCTAAATGTTCCCTATTAATTTCGAAATCATTTAGGACAAAAACTTTTAACGTCATTTTGTGGTCAGCAATAGTATCTCAGAGCAAAATTATCCTAGGTATCCCAAAACAGTTACGCAAAAATTTGGCGACATTTTAAAAATCGCCAAGCGGTGTGTTCTGAGTTCTTTCAGTTCAGGAAAAAAAAAAAAAACAAAGGTGAGTATATAAAGTGTTTCTCAATATTATTACTGACCCAGGAAACGCCGGGTATTTTTGCTAGTATGCTTATAAATATGTATAAATTTAAGTGTGCGCGAACTTTCGACTTGCGGTGAAAAATGAACGACTTATTTTACACACTTTTCAGCTGAATGTCTTCTTCATGCATGTGAAGTCCCTTGGTACCTTTAGCTAAGCTCCAAATTGGCATAATTGTTTTTTTTTTTTTTTTTCAAATTTCGGCAGACTTTAATATTATATCTCGATAACTGTGGGGAAAGTAACAATAATTTATGCCTACATTTTATTTGGTTAACTGATTTTTTTCCTGCTCCTTTATTGTTTTTCATTTTTTGAAAGTTTTCGAAATCATGTAATTGAATCTCCCTATACCTAACCTTCTATCTAGACAAGTTATGAAAAACAAGTTTCATTTTTTTAAATATAATTTAAGGAGACAAAAATCGATACTAGGAAACTATTTAAAATTTGAATAACATCTTCTGTACTTAACTTATATTGCATAAAACTGGTAGAAATTAATTGGTTTAGTTTTTATTGCCACAGATTTTCATGGCATGAACTTGAAAGTGTACATAAAAAATAACCTTGATTAATGTTGATTTATTACTTGCATTTTTATTAGCTATATTAAAATAACAAGAAAAAAGTGTCATTACGATTTAAACTAATATCGCATAATTATATTGATTAAATTACCCCCAAAAAGAAATTCCGTATCGAAGATCAAACGAGCTGTATTTCTGTGACATGTGAAAATCACAGATTAAGTCCTAAAAGGAACATCATTCATTTTTTCCGAAAAAAAAGGTTTTATAAGCTCATACTCATTTACAATGTTTAAAAAATATGAGTATTTTCTTTCAGTGACTTTTGAATCCTAAATAATAAAAGGATTACTATTCGTCTGAAGACAAATATCGGAAAATAGACATGCAGCATTACAGTGGTTTCTTTTCAACTTCTTAAAAGTAAAATCAAGGAACCAAAAATGTTCATCCCAAATGAAATCATCGTTTGATGTCTCTAAATCTTATTTATTTTTTGCATCGATTTTCTTCTCATTTCCATTATTCAATGGAGAAATTGCTCTTGACTCCAAAAGCCTCAGATATTGTGAATGACAAATAAAATGTGCATCAAAGTATCATCAGTTTTAAGTAAATTTAAATTAAGGTTAACGTTTTATTTTATTTTACTTTTTATGTTTTTTGGTTAAGAAGATATTTATGATTTTTAGGGCGGTCTCTAATTACTGCTCATTTTATAAACACCTATGTGCTTAAGAGAAAATTCGGTTAGTATTTTAAAGGTAAAATTACATTTTCAAGAAATATCATTGTGTAAATACCATACTAACATATAGAAAATGATTTGGTATCCTAAGGTAATTTTTTTTCGACATTTTAGTACATTAAGAAGACTAATATCAAAACATATAACAAAAACAGCTACAGTTTTGTTTTCGTCAACGGTAAATCATGAATAGCTAAACCCTAAACATTAAATTCCGATATACTCTGTTAACCATCAACAGAGTTCTCTCAAAAGTAAACATCACTGCATTCAACACTTTTCTATTTAGTTAGATTTTATTTTCCAAATTTTATACTTGGCGGCTAACTTTGTCAGCAGACTCTTAGTACGTAAATGATGGATTTCGTACCAATCATAGTGCAGTTTAAGTGCGAAAGAAAGTCCTATTATATGACAAAATGTACAATTGGTAATCGATAGTAATTTTGAAATGCATGTTGGGATTTGCAGTTTGGGGTATTTTTTCTGTTAAAAAAAAAACTAGAGTCCAACTTTGTATATGATCCTGATTTCTGGATAATGTAAAACATTGTCGCGCAAATTGAAATGGTGAAATGTTTTCACAGTACAGTGCGCCATCTATCTTGCAATATTTAAACTAGTGCCTTAAACGTACATTTGATTCCAGTAAAAATATAACTGGTTTTAAAGATAAAGGGCAAAAACACAAGTCATTTTCAAGTTTAAATGCACAAATTGTAATATTTTACGGTTTATTAAAATATAGCTCGTAGAAATTGATACAAGATTTGTAATTAACATTTTTTGTATTTATTGAAATCTCTTCCAACGTCCATTGGCAGTATTTATTTAAGTATAATTTTAATCATGTTTTGGTTTAAATGTAATATACTTTGGCAGATGCACTTGTTGCAAAATGAAAGACAAAAGGTTAAATAGTTTATTTGTTTACTTCGTCATTTATGTATTAAACTATTAATTCATTATTTATTTATTTATTTTTACATTGATTGCGACTTCTGATATAAAATAAATTCATATTTTAAGAAATGTATTCTCCCTATGTATTGTTAAGAGTAAAAAAAAATATTTTTTATTTCATACAATGGTGAATTATTAAAATATAACATTTAGTTCAGTTTCTATTATTTTGCAATTAAATTATTTTTGAACGTCATTGCCTCAAAACTGAAGTGATAGAGGGTAAAAAAGCTTCCAATAATAGTAGTTAGTGATATTTGTTTCAACGATCAAATTAACCTACACTTATATAAAAAACAAATTAAAAATGAATTTTCTTTCTGCAAATGTTTGTCTTGCTGTTAAAAAATACTTGTTTCTGTTTATACAAAGTTCAAATGCATTGAAAAAAATTCTAGTAAAGAGGCATTCCTGGAACTAATAGCATTGTTGCTTTCAAAAGTCTCGCTTCTTATAAAAAAAATTCTGGAAGCAAATTCCAACTTGTTTAATAGGATTGTTTTTCAAGTGAAAATTAATTTAGAAAAAGCTTGATTGCAATTATTTGTATTTTCTGAAGAAAATAAATATGCATTCATTCAGCATGAGAAACAAAGTAGAAGATTTGTTTGTTTTATTTCGTTTGATGTGTAAGATATCTTTTCATCTTTGTCTGTTCTAAGAATTTAGAAGAAATTATGATTTATTTTTTACAAAACTAACATGTGCATAAAAACAAAGTTTGAGGTTTCTTTGCTCAAAAGATTCTTTTAGAAATATAACTTGAATTTACTTTCTTTGAAAGAGAAAAATAACTTACTACACATCTTATTAAATATATTTCATCCAAGTAACTATTTGTTTTTAATACCAAATTATTAATGGGAATATTGCATTAATGTTAAATAAATATTTTTTCATATGATTATGCTTCAGTAACAACCGTTAGCAAAAATTATAGGCTCGTAAATTGAATTAAAATTTTTTTTTTTAATTTTTGTGTAAAAAAGCCAATGAGAAGCATGCAGGATTTGCATTTTGTGAGAATATGTTTGTGAGAAGAGTGACTTAGACTGGTGTGCAAAAAATAAGGATAAGACTTTTCTCAATAATGTTGCACAAAAGCTTTC